>JNEM01014921.1:0-47409 GCA_000697335.1 Conidiobolus incongruus B7586 | reverse complement strand
TCATCTAATATTTTAATTTATATTTTAATAAAAGATTATAAACAAAAGTTTAAGATTAATCAATTATAGTTATTTGTTATAAAAATTTAAATTTCTAGTAATATTTTAATAAGTTTTATTTAAAACTTTAGTTAAATTATAAATTACCCATATTGTATATTGATTTATTAATTTAAGTTTAAATTTTATCAACTATAAAATATTTATAAAACTAATATTAAAATATTTAAATTATACTTTAATTAAAATAAAAAGGTGTTTTTTGATATATATTTTCAATTTATTAATAATAAAAAAATTACTATTAAAATTGATATTTGAAATTTTTATAAGTTTTAAATAATTTTTCTTTTAGTTTTAAAATAATTTATACAACAATAAATAGTTAACTTAAATAATTTTCTATTACTTAAAGTTGATTATAAATTTTATATAATTTTAGAGAGTCTATGGTTAATTTATATTAATATTAAAATAAAAAAGATGTGTATAAGAGACAGGGAACAACCCTTGCACAATGGAAAATTCCAGACTATAGCAGAAGCTGGAGCCTCAACACATTGGCCAAGGGTCAACCACACTATAAAACACTCACTGGACAGATATTTGCTGAGGGATCACTTCGATCAGGGCCAAGCCCTAGATCTTGCTATTTTAATAAAACTCCTCTAAAGTATCTAGTTAGCCGTCTTTGGCCCGTTTCATCGAGCTCACGTGATCTTTATCGCAAGACTACTTTCCAGAAGCCTTGCAATATATATATATTTATATATTTAATTGGTTTTAAAAAATCAATTTTGAATTTCATAAAATATGGCTAAAATAATTTAATCAAATAGTTACAATGAATTAAGAGCTGATCAGTTAAAATAATGAAATCATCAATTGTAATAGAACAAATCAAATTCATATAAGCTTGTAAAATTATGACAAAATCGATGAAACTATATAAAACTAAGAAAACGAATATGTATCAAACTGACATAGGTTTTTCAGCGGAATATAAAAATGATATATTCTTTAGTGAAGAGAATGAATTTTTTATCAAAAAAATTTTTTCAAAACAATTATTTAATCTATATAGTACTCATATTTTTGGTGATTGATATAATTTTTTTTAAAAGAAACAATATTTTTCGAAATTTGAGTATAAATTCGATATAAAATGCCTTCTGAAAAATATCTATTTGATAAAAATGGGATTCATCCATTTCACTATAAGGGAACAGCTTTGCGCAATGTTATCATCTATGTGATACTATTCGGTTTATGGTCAGCTTTAATTGTTTGGATATCTATTCATGTAGTGGATGCCGAGATTTCTTCAGTGTTAATTACCGCTGTTGGGGGGTTCCTGTCATTAATGCTGGGTTTCCGTACGAACACGGCCTATGACAGATTTTGGGAGGGACGGAAACTCTGGTCACAGATGACAGGTATCATTCGTGAGTTTTCGATTAACGTGTGGCTGGACTACCAAGCACCAACAGAGAAGGATTTCAAAACTAAGAAAGATATTATCAATTTAATACTCGCATTTTCAATTGTGGCGAAGCACAATTTGAGAGAGGAAGAAGAGCTCATCACATCGGATATTAAGAAGTTGATTGGAAATCTCCCTAATTTCGAGACTTTGCCCAACCCAGTATTCTCCACTCAAACACTTTTGGAACAAAGCGATCAGAATTCTAAGCTAGTGAAGCGTCAAATTGACAAGAAGACTTCGAAACTACCCCTTCAAATACTATATTATATTGTTGCTATTAACAATGAGCAACTCAAAAAAGGGCTTGTAGGTGCTGGTACACATTCCAAATTACTTCAATTAGTTGAAGATCTTATCGGAGTATACACTGGCATGGAACGAATCCTGTACACACCCATTCCAATAGCTTATACTGTCCACTTGCGTCAATGTATTTTTATATTCTGTTTGGTCCTACCATTTGAAATGCTTTCTTACATGAACAAACGCCATTGGTTGACCGTTCCATTCACAATGATCAGTGTTTTTGTCTTGTATGGTATCCTGGCTATCGGAGAGGAGATCGAGAATCCATTTGGATACGATCCCAATGATCTTCCTATTGACTCTTACTGCTGCAAGCTTGACCGAGAGCTTCAATCCATAACCAAATTAAAACAGAATTGGGTCTCAATGCAAAGCGCCGTTAGTGAGAAAGAATCTACCCGTGTCGGAGATTCCACTAGACCTAATAGAAGCTCAACTGAGACCCTAAGAGGCGAACGCACCGATGATTTCAAGAAAACTGAGTCAGCTAATGAAAGCGGAGTGCCTCTAACAGTTACTCTAGGTGCTGAAAGTGTAATAGAAAACCAGAGAGAGCTAATGCGGTCACCCACGCCCCAAAACCGCCTCAATCTTAATAACTCTCAAACTTTAAACGTTGACCCTTGCGATCTTCCACTTCCAAGGTCTCCATTAACTCCTAAAAACACTGAACTAGATGTTTCTCCTTCATCAACATTATACCTGAGCAGTTCAAGTGATAACCATTTCCGATAATTATTTATAAATTATAACTTACAATTAAAATTTATACTATTTTTATAATTTTTAATTAACCAAAATATATTATCATTAATTTATTTAATCTGATAAATTATTATATTCTTTTAATTCTATGTGTTATTCGATAAAATACAAATTATAATATTATATACTTATTTTTTTAATTTTTATATATTATTAATTAAAATTTTTTATAATTTACTTTATCAAATATTATTCAAAATTTTCCCAAAATTTAATTAAAATATATAAAATTATAATTAAAAAAATTATTTTAAACTATTATATACATAATTCATATTAGAATTATACATACTAATTATAATATGTTTGATATATGATTATTTATTATAATATGATTCAAATTAATATTATCGACATTATTTTATTTTACTAACAAAATTTTTATAAAAATTTCTAAAGTGATAGTATAAAATATATAAATTATTTTTTTTTGAAAAATACCATATGAAATTAATATATTAATAATATCAAATCTATTATATTATTAAAATATTCATTATATTCATGAGTATATATGTTTATCTTTTGAATTTATTTATATTACAAAAAATTTATTAAAATAATTATTATAAATTTAATAATTTTATTATTATAACTTTATAAAAATTTAAAATATTTTCCTATGAGTAATATATAGAGCAAAATTATTAACAATAATAATATCTAATTATAAAACTAAAATATTTATCATCCTATAAAAATTTAATAATTAAATAAACATTAAATTGTATATTTAGTCAAAATGAAGCTTTAATAAATTATGTATTATATATATTTTCAATAATTAATTTTTTATAGTTGAAATATATAATTGTTAATATGTTCATCTTAAATAATATTATAAAAATACTTGGTTCAATATCTGTAATATAATATATTATCCCCAAATTTCAATAAATAACAATTTAATTTTAATTTATTCTTTAAAATTAATGTCAGTGTTATGCTATTTTATAACTTGTATTATATAATTTCGACAAAAGTTTATTATATTTTAACAATATAAAACTTTAAAAAAATTTTATGAGCGATTTAAGCAAACTGCGTCATCTAATTTAGGATATTGTTTAATTATTAAACAATATTAGTGAAAAAATATTTGAATAATATAAAAATGAAGATTAGTATTTTTATAAAATATTTCTTTGATCAAAAATATGGCATCAAATAGTCAAAACATTTGAAAAATTTGAATAGAAAAATTGGATAGAGCTTGATTTCCTATTAACATGAAATTCGATAGTTAAATCAACAATTTTTAAAAATTATTAAGGATTTTTGATAATTTGTATGTCAAAAATTTGCATAATACTGTGGTTTCTAATTATATAAATACTATATATTAATTAATTTTGTTTTAATAAATTTATTCCCAAAATACGAGGTTATTAATTAATAAACTTCAATTTGATATAAATTTCATCTTCAATTATTTATTAATTAATAATATCTAGATGAAAAATTTAATTAAACCATACAATGCATATTTAATCAATACAAATTATCTAGATTTTAAATTTTTAATTCAAACTATAATCGTTAGAGTTATATATTATATTAAATATCATAGTTAATCCGTTTGGATCATAAACTGTTTCAAAAATGCCATATTATTGTGATCTGGAGTTAATTCTTCTCGCATGAGGAATTCTTCGAGCATACCTTTGGGTTTGCTTATGACTGCTTCAATTTCTTGGATTAATGTCGCACAATACGCATCGAGAGGTAAGTGACTATTCATGTAACCAAAAGGATTTTCAATTCGCTCTCCGATTAGTTGAATACCAAAGAGAACAAAGGCACAAATAGCACTGATTAATACAGTAAACCAAGGAAGTTCTTTAGACACATCAAGAATTTGGAAAGGTAACATAATGTTAAAGATTATAATCGAATGATTCAAGTGGACTGAATATGCAATAGGAATAGGAGTGGATTGGATGCGCTCCAAAGTGTTTAGATTCTGAGTTAGATTTTGCATCACCATCAACATAGTTGACTGAACCGGAATAGTAATTCGTCCCATTTTCATCTCGTGCGTAATGAATACAGAAATATAAAACAAGATTTCAACTGGTAGATTTGTTGGCATTTCGCCATCTGTCAAATTTTCTCCAATTGATTGGGGATCAAATTTCACTTTGTTCTTCTCTAAGTCTGGTTCAGATTGCTGGGCGCTTTCACTAGATCCACGTTTCTCAACGATTACCACATTAATCCCATCGCGGTTTGATTCTACCCGGAATCTTGCACGTTGATTGAAATCAATGCCACTAGGAGTATTAAGGAATGTATAGCCCTCAAGTAAATACTTTAAATCTGGGTAATCTGTCCCATATTCTGCGCGAATGTAATGCTTGCAGGCGATTACAAATGCCTCAAGAAGCCTGATAACTTTGACCTTTTGCAACTGGTGTTCTGGAGTCGGCTCTAGACAGTTAACCCAGATTATCCTTACTAGTGTTCTAATGCTTCCAGTAATTTCAGCCCAAGTCCTTCGACCCTCCCAATAACGTTCATAAGCTGTATTTGTTCTAAATACAAGGAGCAAAGCAATAAAAGTACCCAAAATACTAATAAATATTGTAGCGAATGCAACATTGGTTAAATAAACATGGATAATCACAATCAAACTAGACCAACAAACGTACATAACTATCCTAGGAAACACGGCAATTAAAATTGGATTATTCTTGTAAAATCTATGCCATAATTGATAATTATATTCACTTGGACTTAACTTCTTTGATTTTTTATGACTTTGCTTACGTTGTTTCATTAGTTCAACCTTTTTCGATTGTATAATAACGAAGATTAATAATTAATTATATCCTTACCAATAAATTAATATTTATATACTTTAATTTTTTTTTAATTTGGGTTATACACAATAGAAACATTTACCAGGATTTGATAATCTTTGGATATAATTAAGAATTTTGAAAATTATCCTTTGGATATTACCGATTTCGGGATATATTAAGAATTAGATTCATTATTCAATATACAATTTAATATTAGATCACGATTTAAATATATAGTCTTAATATTAAAATTGGAATATGATTAATCATTACTATTTGTATAAATCAAGTTATATTTTAAAATGAATCTATTCATTTATTTTAATTAATTGTTATTTTGTCATATTCAAAAATATTAAAAATTTCAAGTTAACAAGGTTTTTAACATATTATCACGTTATAAATATTAATCAATTCATTTCACTAAATATTATTTTATAATTAATATCAGTATAGCAACTAATAATCTAAAATGATATATCATATAAAATGATGGGTATATATTTCTATGTCAGGCAGTTTATCCAACATTTTTTAATAGAAATTTTGAATAATAGGATTTACACAGCAGTTCAGTTTTATTCACCTTTTTCATTTATTAAAAATAGTCATTAATTAAAAGAAAATCAATATTATTCGGATTTGATCGAAAATTAATTTTAAAATAAATTTAGTTACCGATACAAATCTGGTAATGATCTTTCATTTTAAAGCAAAATCTTCAGATCTTGTCAGTGATTTTCAGTTTATCGTTGTAATAGGCAATCTAACAATATCAAAAATTTTCGAGGAAATATATTCAATAGAAAATTATTATTTGCAAGATAGTTTTGATATATCAACTAAAAAATCTTACCCAATTTTCAATATACAAATTAATAATCTAATATACTATAACAAATATATAATTTAAAGTGAAATTAAAATAATATTATATATTTATCAATATTTATATGATTATTTCAAACTTGCTCAAATTGCTTCAGCATTCAATAACATGATATTAACAAAATTTCATATGATGATATTGAGTGTAATAATGATCTGAAGGGCTTAACTCCTGTTAGTAAATAATAAAGTGATATTTCAATCTTAAATTCAGGTGTGATATTACTCATAAATATAAAACCGATATTTTGGTCAATTTATTCAAACCAGAAACGTTTTATTTTTAATTGGTTGAAACAATCGTATATTTTCAATCATAATATTTTTATAATTGATCTGTAGTTGTGGAGCTGGTAATTAGAAAGAATTTGATATAAATCAATTATCAAAATGATTTAACTTTGATGTGTCTAAGAAAATTTATATTAAATGAAATATTATGTGTAGCAAAATTATGAAATTAGAATATATAATGAACCAACTATTAAATATTTAAACAATCAAGATATTAATTGTTCATTTGATTTTCAAGAAAGTTTTTGAATTTTATTGTCATTTAAAAAGTATATTATCCAATGAATATTAATATTTATATTTAATTGGTAATAGCTATATTGAGTAAAAACCAAATAGTCAATACTTAAAAAATATTCCAAAATATTTTTAAATATATTTTTATGGCTATTGTTTCAGGAAAGAATATGGTTTGTTCAAAGGTTTAATTGATCTATATACAAATATTTATAAACTTCATTTCAACGATAAAGGCCAAAATAATACATTTCATTATCTAAGATTAAACCTCTTCAATTTAATCTGCAATAAATATAATAGGTTGGCCAAGTGTTGTGTTTTATAATAAGTTTTGTAAATAAAGATCGTTGTTAGAAAAGTACTGGTAATACGATTTAAAAATTATTTATTCATCCTGCTCTTTAAAGTATCGGGACTGTATGTCTTAAAGTTTACTTACTATTGAGACGCTGAAGCAGAATATTAAGAGAGATAGGAACCCCTTCTATCTTTAGCACTTTTGGGTTTAAATAATTCATTCAGTAAGTGACATAGGATTTGGATAAATTCAATTATAAGGAGCTAAAGAACATCATTTGATTATGGACCAACAAATCCATTATAACTGAAAGGTAATATGGATTTAAATATCTAATTGAGACGGATAAGGATTTTTGAAATACAACACAAGGAAGCAATATAAATCAAATGAGATAGGTTAAAAATAGGGCTCTTCTCGAAGTTTGAAGCCCAAGGCTACTTGTAGGCCTTTGATAATATCCATACTAACCATAGATATCAATTTATCACTTTTGCAATCTAAACTATTATTAAATGCGATATAATAAGAAGGATCATATAGGAAAAGTTCCGATTAATTAATTAATTCTAGCTAATAATTTTTTATTATATTGATTGCTTCTAATATCAATAAGCCCAAATCCATTATTTTTAGAGCAGCACTTGAATAATAGCTGATGATAGAATAATAATTAATTTTATCAATTACAAATGTTAAATTGAATAAATATCAACAAACATAGTATTCACTATGTATAATTGTCAATAATATATGTAATCTCAATGTTAACTATTGAAACCAAAACCCTTAAAATTTTGAATTTTTAGGGATAAGAATATTAATGTAATCTCAGGAATATTGAATGAAAATCATTATATTTTTTTTAATTTTCTTGTGAATAAATAATAGATTGATTTCAATAAAATATTGGATTATATTTTTAAATGATAATTTGTTTAGATTATGTGTTTTATGTGATATTTTTTTCAACAACTTTAATTTTTTATTCTTTTTGTTTCAGTTATTCAATAGGGCTAAAGATATTATAAATACATGTTGATAAGCATTATATATTGTCCAAATCAATTTTATTGAATTCGGATATTAAGCAATTTAGTGTAGTCGGTTGCACTAGAGGATAAGTTATTAATTCGGTGGTAAAATAAAATGAGAATTATATTAATAACTGTCTCTGCATATTGTGGTTACCAAAATGGTAACCCGCTCGAGCATTTTTACCTCGCCATTTATTTCCTTGTGGAAAGGTTACCCCGGAAGGCACATCACTCTACTCTAAATGCCTGATTGTCTAGATGACCTATCTTGCCTCTAAACACTATCTTTAGCTGACAATTGGACTATAAAAGAACCTATGTGATAAGTCTAACCATGGGAGGTCAGCAGATCTCTCGCAAGGTAACAATGTTCTTTCATCTTCTTAATAAAGCCTTTCATCTAGTACTGTAACTTACAAAGAGTAGTCTATCCACTTCAGCTACTTATTTCATTCATTGCTAGCATCCAGCATTGAAACAATATCAACATCATATAAAAAACTATTTAAATTCCTTTTTTAAATACTAATCTGATTCAATTATTCATTTTTAAACTATATAGCAATATTGAGTAATATATTTAGCAATGGCCAAGATATACCTTTGATGACCACTTATTTGACAAGGATTTCTATTGTAAATATTAAAATGCGTTTATTTTACATAAAAAGTGTGATTAATATAATCGAATTTGGAATCAATTTTATTTTTAATGCAAAAATCTATGTAATTAATGTAATAGTCATTCAAACTAACAAAATAATTTTGATGATTAAATATATAAATGAATAACATTAACTACTTGAACAAATTATTTGACAAAAGTATATCAACGATATATAAAAATAAAGGGCGATTTTATATAAGATACGTTTGTATTATTGAATGAAAATATATTTAAAAGAATATTATGAAATTTTGTAAGAATCTTGGTGATTTTTGAATATATCAGTAAATATAATTGTCTAATATTTTACTTGTCAGTTTAATTCCGAAAACAGGTCATGAGTGTTTAATTATCCCATCGTCAGTATCAGTTATAAATTTTTTAGTTTAGAAAATTGAATCTTGATAGTATTTATTAAGTAACTTCATTCCTTTGAAATATCTGATATCATAACAAACTTGTTGGTATTGGTATTCCTCGACTTCTAACTGGTTATTTTCAACCTGTTCTAATAATTCAATATTATATATTAAATATGCTAATTGCAGTTCAAGATATTATAACATGTAATTTAATTATTTTCAGTAATATTTGATGAGACATTTTAAAAAAGGTCCAAAAAATTCAAATAATAATTGTTGTACTTTAGGGCAAATTAATAAATAGTAGATGTCGATTTTTATTATGTTCATAGACTTTTTTATATTTAATGTTTATTAAATCCATAATTAGGTTATAGGATTATCATATTAATTATTGATATATTATTACCCAATTGATCATCATTTATTTAGAATGAATAACTAAAAGAAAAAGATTTTGAAATCTGTAAAAATTTACACAAGTATTCATTGTTAGAAGTGAATTAATTTATAAAACATTCAATTCATAAATTCTTTAAAATAGCCTTAGTAACTATTGTTTTCCTAATTTCGTTCACATCCAAATAAGGAAATGATGAACCTAAATAGCCAATTGCAATGAGTTAACATGATCACTGCTAACAAATAACATCATACCATATATAATTGGTATGTGCGGTATAATGATGTTGATCATTGAATCTGAAAGTTCATTAAATTGTAGTTTTACTTCTAAAATATAATCAGAAAGTTGTTAAGTGTAAGTAAATATTATTTATTTATATTATATAAGCAGTTCAAAATCTTTGAAAAACTGCTATTTTAACTTAACCACTTTGGTAATCTGAGGCTATTGGATAATTGGGTGGTGTGATTACTGACAAGTTGCTAGTGCTCACCAATACCCCTGGCAAGAGTGTTAGTGAAGGAGTTTGCTGATATTACCTTGAATTTGAAATAATAGGAAATTTTTTAATATTTAATTTTTCAAACATATTATTGGTTTTGAATAAACAAATATATACTAAATAAATAAGAAATTATATATTTTCAAATTATATATATATATATATATATTATAATTTTTTTGATTAAAAAATTAACTCTTTAAAATTAGTTATTTAATTGAATTATGCTTAAATTAATTAATGATCATCAAAAGTTTTTTATTTTAGTATTAGTAAAGTTTAACCATAAATCCTCTAAAATTATTTAAATTTACAAATAACTTTTGATAATCAAATATTATTTAAATTAATAATTTATGTTAATTTAAATTATTTTAAAATTAAAAAAAATTATCTAAAACTTGTTAAAATCTGAATAATTAATTTTAATTGTTACTTTATTAATTATTAATATAGTAAAAAAATATATTGAAAAATACCTTTTTATTTTAGCTAAAGAATTATTTAAAGACTTTAATATTAGTTTTAAAAATAATTTAAATATATTAAAGTTTAAATTTAAATTGATAAATAAAAATATATTATAAATATTTTATAATTTAACTAAAGCTTAAAAAAAGTTAGAATAGCTATTATTAAATAAAACTTACTAAAATATTATTAGAAATTTAAACTTTTATAATAAATAATTATAATTAATAAATCTTAAATCCCTTTATATAAATTTTTATTAAAACACAAATTAAAGTATTATAATCTTAAATTTAAAATAATAAGAAATTTTTTAATTTTTATTTTTTTATATATATTATTAGTTTAAAATAAATATATACAGAATAAATAAGAAATTATATATTTTTAATAAATATATAAATATATAATAATTTTTCTGATTAAAAAATTAACTTTTTAAATTTAATTATTTAATTTAATTATATTTAAACTAAATAATAGTTATCAAAAGTCTTTTATTTTATTATTAGTAAAACTTAACTATAAGTCTTTTAAAATTATTTAAAATTTACAAATAACTTTTAATATTAAAATATTATCTAAATTAACAATTTATTGCTAGGTAAATTACTTTAAAGTTAAAAAAGAAACTATTTAAAACTTGTTAAAATCTAAAAAATTTACTTCAACTATTATTTTTTTAATTATTAATAAAATAAAAAATATATTGAAAAGCACCTTTTTATTTTAGTTAAAGAATTATCTAAGCATTTTAATATTAGTTTTATAAGTATAATATATTTATTAAAGTTTAAACTCAAATTAATAAATAAAAATATAAAATAAATACCTTATAATTTAACTAAAGCTTAAAAAAAGCTATAGTAGTTATTATAATATAAAACTTATTAAAATATTACTAAAAGCTTAAACTTTTACAATAAATAATTACAATTAATTAATCTTAAATCTTTATATATAAATCAAGATGTTAAATTAAATCAAATTAATTTTTTCTACACTAACCTACAAAAATAAGTTATAAAATCAAAAACACCTATATTTTTACTAATAACTTAATTAATATTTAATGAAATAAACTTAAATTAAATAATTAAAATCTATTATATTTATTAGTTATATATATCATTAAATGATGATATTTAGCTATTAATTGGTTAAAATATAAACCCTTAAATTTTACCTAAGGTGAGTTATAAATTTGTGGGTTTTTGGTGATAAAAAAAATTAAAACCTAGTGTATCTATCTTTAGCTTTTCTAACTTCTTTAAGTTTGTAGGGTATAGAATCAACTAACTTCTTACACTAAAAAAGGTTAATTTTGTTCTATGCTTTTTGAACATATTCCTAAAGTTGATCTAAATTTTTTGCTAGGGGGAAAGCTTTAATAGCTTTTTTTAACTAATCCCAAAGGTGTTCAATTAGATTAAAGTTAAGAGATTGAAGAGGCTACTTCATAACTGTTATCTTGTTATTTTTAAGTTATTTGGTAGTAGAAGTTGTAGTATAACAAGAGGCATTATCTTACTAGAAAATAACATCAGATTTGTTTAACCTATACTATTCAATGGTTTTTTTCAATTCATTGTTTAGAATACTTTAGTACATCTTAGTATTAATTCCCCTATTAACTTTACAAAGATACCCTACACCTAAAGACAACATATATCCCTAAACAATAATTGACCTACCATTATACTTTTGGGTAGAATTAACATGATGGTTACAAAGTAGTTCTACATCTTTTCTGAAGTATCTAGCTTTTCTATTAAATCCACTAAGGTATATTTTTGTTTTATTAGACTAAATAACCTTACTCCAATCAGTTTTAGTTTAATATTAATGGCAACATTTAAACTCCCACCTAGTTTTATAGTAGGATTTCTTTAATTGGGGGTGTTTTTTCTTGAGGTGTGAGTGGTATCTATACTAATGTAAAGCACATATAATAGTATTAGTGTTAACTAATATTCCTACATAGTCTTATAATTCTTGCTGTATTTCTACAGCAGTACCACACTTGCTTATATTAACCAACCTACAAATATACTTCTTATCATGTTCATCTATGATTTTAACATACTTAAGTTTAGGTTTAAATGTTTCTTTATTGTTATTCTTAACAACCCTAGCTATAATAAACTAACTAACACTAGTAATTCTAACAATATCACAAGTTGATTTATTTTTTTTATAAAGTTAATTGATATACAAGTGGATTTTTTTAGAGAGGGATTTAGGTAAAATAATACTAATAAAAAAAATTTAGTATATCTATAAAATATAATATAAAATAATAACAAAGAGAGAAAAAAGATATGGTTATATATTATTAAATATATCCCCTTATCTCAAAAACCTGCAAATTTATGACTCACCTTAGTTAAATATTAAGGGTTAATATTTTTGCTAATAGTTTACTAAATATATCTAAATATATTTATCTATTATTAAATAATATACCTTAATTATATATTATAGTTTCAAGTAATCTAATATATACAATTGTTTTAGTTATTAATTAAAATATATATATTTTTGATTTTATGACTCACTTTTGCAGGTTAGTGTATAAATCCTTTTAAATAAGCTTAGTGTTAGTAAATAAATATTAATCATTATAATAAATTATAATGTTATATGCTACTCTTATTTAATATTTAAAGGAAAATTAAATAATAGTAAATTTTATATTGTTATTTTAAATAAAAGTATTTTAATTATTATTCTTAATATAATTTAAAAAAACCTATTATTTTATATAATAATTGTAAAATATATAAATCTAAAGCTTTAAAAAACTTTGTAAATAAAAATAACTAGAAAAAACTACTAGATCTAATATATTCTTTAAATTATAACCTATATGATTATAATTGCTTTATATAATTAAAAAATTAGCTTATAAAATAAAATTTCTGTAGAAAAATTTAATTAGTTTATAAAATATCAAATTTTAGTTTTAAATAAAAAAAAATATTTTTTAAGTGTTAAAAGTTTGTTAAGAGTATAACAAATAATTATTAATAATAATAGAAACTATTAAATTTATAATATATATCTATTTTTATATATTATATATCAAAATATTTATTTATTTTAAATTGCAAAAAAATTCCTATTATTTAAAATATAAAGTAATATTATATCTAATTGGAATTTAATGATAAATTCACACTATAAATATTACCAAATCTAATAGACTATTTATAGATTAATGTTATAAATATAAGATAAATAATGATTTAATTAAGATGACTAGAATAATATATTATTATCTATAATTATTTAGGTGATTTTTAATTTATATTTATAAAATTTAAAGATAAATAAATATTAACACCAATATAGGCTATTATTCTTAGTTTTATCAGATTTTTATTTTTTTAATCAATAATATTAATATTTTTATCTTTAAATACATAATAACCTCTATATTTTTAGATTAGTTCTTATTTTTATCTGACTATATATTTTTTTTATAAAAATCTTATTATTTGGATAAATTTCAAATATTTAATTTTTATTTATTTAATTTTTCAAAAAATTTTTTTTAAAAAATATTATAAAATATCTAAAAAAAATCGCTAAATATAAGATCACAAAGGTATTATATATATGATAAAAGTTTAAATAAATTATAATTTAAAATATATAACATTGGAACTAATATATATAGTTTTGTAATACTATGATAATAATATACTAAAATACAAATTTATATATTATCAAGGTTTTTAATTAAAAACCACTTTAGTCTTTTTTAATATTTTGTATAATCTTTCGATTTCTTTAAAAATAATATTCTTCATTTATCGTTTGTTTTTTTTATTTAAATTCATTATATGTCATGTTTTTTTTAATTCTACTATATAGTAAGCATTATTTTTTCATATTTATTAATTTTGGCTTAATTTTTAAACTATATTCTTTTAATTACCTAATATTATTTATATATTATATTACCAAATATTATTTATTTTTTATTAGTAATAGTAAAGTTTTCTTTTAATAATCTAAGTTTTTTGATAATTTATATAAAATGAGGTTATTGCTAATTTTTTTTAACTTGTTAAGTATTGTTAACTCATAAAGCATCTAGTTTAATATTTTCTAAACTTTGTTAATTTTTATGATAATTGACTAAAACTTATCTTAATTATTTTTGAGAATTTTTTTAAAAATAGTTAATATAAGTTTCTATAATATCTAATATTTCTTTTTTAGATATTTATATATTTTTGCCGATATGTGGTTTATTTTCAATATAACAATCATTATTTTGAAAATATATAAATTGTTTTTAACAATATTTAGGAATAATAGTATTTTTAACATATACTTGATTAATGATTCTATATGACTCAGATGGTCTAAATTTTTGATCAAATTGAAATATCATAATATTTCTTAAAAAACTATTATTAGGTTTTAGTGATACCATTGTGAAATATTTTATATTTTCAAAAAAAGTAATAAGTTAGGTTTTTCACTTAATTAATATAAATTTCAAAAATTTCAACTTCCTTTTAAAGTTAATATTATATTAATTTTTCTGAATTATAAACAAATAAAAGAAAATAATCAGCGGTAGAATATAAGTCAAATTTCAATTGATTGGATAATGATTCTTTAAAATATAATATTCTAGCATTTTTGAAAAACTATTTTGAAAATTAACTATTATATCCTAATCAAAAGGAAAATAATTAAATATGGTTTATTCTAATATCATAGTTAAATATTTGATTAATAAAAAAATATATTTTTTACAAATTACTCATTTATAATATTGATCATACTATTGCTAAAACATATTAATTGGATCAATTCATATTCAAAATCATTTTATATAAATAATTTTTGCTTCAATATAGTAAAAAGCATAGATCAATTAATGTTGGGAAAAACAAATTTGAAAAACTTCAGAGTACTAAATATTATGAGAAACGATTTAATTGCTGTAAGTTTATTCAAAGTCGGCTTAAAGCGCAACAATTACTTGATAGAAATGTTAAATTTGAAAATTAAATATATAAAATACTCAATTTCATCAATTAAAAAACAACGAATTATATTTATGTATTGGGATTGGTCAAATAAAAATACCTAGCCAAGGAAAGTTAGATGTATCCAATTTCTGACAGATTTAATATTCAGCAGCTTCTTTTGTTACTTTGGTTCATAAGCACGTAATGGACCTTTGACTATCCATCACGATTTATCGTTATCGATATATTACTACCAGAGTAGGAAACTTCATAAATTATAACAAAGTATTCTGAATTCAGTTTGAAATATTTGTTATTAATAAAAGGTTGTTGACATTTGTATTCATCAAATAATAAGTTTATGACCCAGCATTGCCAGATATGTAAGTTATTAAGCCAAGTAAGCTGATCGTTGCTGAATAATATATGATAAGGAATTCCACAATAGAGGTAATATTCAATTTAATATTAAAAATTTTAATGAATGTAATAATATTGATGTTCTATTATCAATACCAAATAAGCATTTTTAGGTTAAACAATCTGTTATTTATCACTGTTAATAATTGATTCATATTAGTACTATCTGTCATATTATTTCGAATATAAAATTTAATTGACATTATTAATTCTACAAATGTTAAATAAATGTTGATTTATGCGAGGTAAGTTGATATATATAGTTAATTATTATATTCTATCTTTTGATCAGTGTATTAACATGACTTGGGAAAGCCGCGTCCAAATTATTTTATATAAATGAGATAGATTTGGGGAATTCAAAGCAACTTCTAGAGAGATAGGGGTTTATTGGTTTAAGGCAGATAGCTGGAATGGCCCAGATCCAGCTCATCCGTTTGAAGATAGTTCTAATTCCAGTTTTTATATAGAGTGAGTTGGGAAAGGTGATTTATGAGATTCCCCGGTGGCTTGCATGGTCAGCCAATTAAAAGATAGAGAAGTAGCTGATATGCGAGGGAGAAATGACCTTTACATTAAGTTGATTTAAGTATACTTAGTAGGAGAAAAGTCACCTGACTCGTGACAGTATATTAAATACATCTATCTATATCAAATATAACATCCAATATTTTCTGTCAATTTTTATTTTCAATAAATAATCCAATTATAAATAATATTGTATCAACAAATTTGTTGAGGTGAGAAATTAATATTTCATCAAAATTGATTACATTTAAATATTTTTGGAATTTATATATATAGCTGAGACTGCGAAATTGTATAGGTAATGATCTGAAATATATATATGAATAAGAATTGAATATATAACCCATATTCTAATTAAAATTGGAAATTATGATGCTTTAGATATGATCACTTGGAATTTTTAACTATGCTTTTTGTTGTTTTTCGAATTTCTAATAGGTAATAAATAACCTTCAAGTGATATAGTATGAATTGAATAATTTACAATTAATTATATTTAATTGCAATATATTTAAACATTTTCGACAATATTTTGGATGCAAATTGTGTAATTTTGCTGGTCCATTTTCCAAATCTGGATATTGAAATATAAAATCAAGAATGAAAATACCATCAATAAATAAGATGAAATATGATTATTAGGAATAATTTTATCAATTCAAATGATTTCAAATATGCTAATATTTTTGCAATAATCTTTTTTATTTTCCCTAGATATATTTTTTATATTAATGTAAATTCTCCTTTTCAACAAAATTTTTCATAAAAAATTTTAAAGGAGCGATTATTCAGCCAAATCAAAAATTAAATGAATTCAATACTAACATTTATCAAAATCCCTGATAATTCAAATTTTGCCAATCTTATCAGGAGTGGATAATAATATTAAGGGAAATGTGGAGAAAGAATATCATAAAATTTTTGATTTTAAAAACAAAAATAAATGAAAGTTGTAATATCTCCTTGCAGATTAGAATCTAAAAACAATAATATTAAATATATAATGTACAGCAATTTTTATAGTTTAAATTAAATTTATTTCAATAGTATATCCACATTATTTAATACTTCTAGGAATTTATTTATTGTCCAATTAATAATAGGTCTGAGCCAAGAAAAAATTATTTCACTACTTAAAATTAATTTCAAAATATATCTCAAATGAAACTTAAAACCAAGGCATGTTTAAAGTTAAAAGATGAATTGTATGATTTTTATTGGTTAACAATGCCCCTAATAATAAATATTAATATTTTTAATTTGTTTTCAATCTAGATAAATAGCTATGAAATATATTATTGGAAATAATATATAAATACTCATTGTTTTACTATAATACTATAAATTAATATTATGATTTATTAATATTATGTTAAAATATTTATTAATCTTAATATCGCTAGTATTAAGCATACAGCCTAAATGTATTTCTAGATGTGGAATCGATATAAAATGTCCATCTTATTCACCATGTTGTAGTAAATGGGGTTATTGTGGTACCAGCCAAGAGTATTGTGATGCTGGATGTGTTCAACAAGGAAGTTACAATGACACAAGCTGTAATAATAGTAATAAACCAATTGTACCAACTCCAATCTTGTATGCATCCAATGAACCAAGTTTGACATATCCTCTAATAATTAAAAGATCTCCCCAATCCCAACAATCTCCATTTTCAAACTGCCAAGGAGGATTTCAAGCGACTTTTAGCGATGGATTATCACCAAAATTCACATATGAGGGTCCAGTGACTACGTTAAACCGTCATATGCAAATCAAATTCAGTCGAGGAGACACTGCCAATCCTATCAGTGGTATTATTCAGGGTTATGGAGGAACTGCGAAATCCTCAGAAGCTTATCTTTACGGCAAATTTACGGCGCGGTTAAAAACTGCAAGAATAGGAGGTGTTGTTACCGCGTTTATTCTAATGTCGGATCAAAAAGACGAAATTGATTGGGAGTGGGTTGGCAAGAATGAGCGAGAATCCCAGACCAATTTCTTTGCAAAAGGAGTGGTGGATTATACAAAGGGGATTATGATTCCTAACAGCTTTAATACGCATCAAGGATTCCACGATTATGGTATCATTTGGACTCGGGATACTATTACTTGGACCATTGATGGTACTGAGGTAAGGACTGTTACCAAAGAGAGTACCAAAAAACAGGATGGTAGTTACAGTTTTCCTGATACTCCAGCTCATGTAATGTTGAATGTTTGGGACGGTGGTGCGGGGGCTGAAGGCACTAGGGAATGGGCTGGAGGTCAAGTGAACTTTAACGATCCCGAATACATTTCTAATGGTGGGTTTATTTCTGCTGATGTAGCTTGGGTAAAATATGAATGCGTTTAGTTTTAAAATTGATTAATGGAATTCAATATATGACCAATTTTGATAATTGATCATATAATAATAATATTAATACATTAATAAATATTTTTATATTTTATGAATGAATGTATTTGTTTGTTGATAAATATTATTAGGATGGAGTTAGATATTCAAAATGTTATAGATGTTATTAGATTGATGGTTAAATATTTCATTAAGATTAATAATATATATTCATATATCACTTTGTAATAAAAAATTATAATCATAGTTAATACAAAAAATAATTCAAAATATTAAACTTCTGGGTATTCGATGATATCATAATATCTTATTTTCCAATTTATTATATTATATGACATAACCAATTTATTGAATATATTCTAAATTTAAAATCATTATAATGGTAATTACTAGGTGATATATGCAATATGACTATTTAACTCTCTTCTAAATATTCAAATATGCATGTAAAATGATAAATTTAAATATGAACATCAATATTGATATAACAAAAAATGTATAACTAATATATATAATGATTTACAAAAATAGTTCAAATTTAACCAAAATATTGTAAATGTATTGACATCATTGAAAAAAAATATGAATGAATTTTGACTATTATTAATCAATAAATATAATAGATATTTTGTAATGATGAGTTTTATCAGTTTCAATCATATTACATGTATGATGTAAAGCTAGTATATAAAAATATTTCTATTAAATTAATGACCTTTTGGTTTAAGGTACTCATCATCAAAGATAATTTATCACTACAAAATATTAGTTTTTGGTAACTTAAACATAGTTAAATTCTAATAATAGACCAAATCCAGATTTACAATTCTATATGATT
Organism: Conidiobolus incongruus B7586; assembly: GCA_000697335.1. Lineage (NCBI taxonomy): Eukaryota > Fungi > Entomophthoromycota > Entomophthoromycetes > Entomophthorales > Conidiobolaceae > Conidiobolus > Conidiobolus incongruus. The sequence goes on along the minus strand of JNEM01014921.1, from coordinate 27,744 downwards.
TAATAATAACCTATATGACCTAACATAACATCAAAATATTTACCTAAATAAAATCATAATTGACAGATATTTGTTCAAATATTACAAACGCTGCCAACCTTGAATAATTTAATTAAAAATGTAAAATTCAACGCCATTGTTAAACTAAACTTGATAGATTGTCTCCTAAGCGTTAATTAATTTTGATTGCATTTGATCAAGCTATTCCAATTTTGTCAAATTAGATAACTGTATCGATTTTTTATGCTGTTAAGGTGGTTTTTTAGTTTCAAATTAAAAGGATTTATTATATCATTAATTTGATTGGTTTGTGTTAATAGGCATCTCTTTAAAATTAAGGAAGGATATAAATAATGGTGGGTGAGAATATTTCATAAAAAAGTTTTGTTGTTTTTTCAATCTTATTGTTCATAATTAATAGCTCTTGTAATTGTCAACTTTTATAAAAATAATGCTATATAAGTATTTAACAGTTATCTTGAGTTCTTTATACCTTGTAAATGGTTGCGGTGTAGGTGATCAATGCCCTCAGAGTGCTCCATGTTGCAGTCAATGGGGATATTGTGGATCAACAGCAGAATATTGTAATGCCGGATGTAATGCTGCTGGAAGTTTTAATGGAGTTTGTAGTGGCCAACCTCCGTCTAATCCAACACCACCGACAACATCTCCTACAACACCTCCTACAACACCTCCTACAACACCTCCAGGATCGGGTAATGGCCAATGTCCAGGTGCTTGGACTGCCAACTTTGCAAATGGCTTGCCTTCCACATTTACTTACGAAGGTCCGGTAGTAGCAGCCAATAATGTAATGAGCGTGAGATTTTCCCAAGGCAATACGCCCAACCCAACCACCGGAATCATACAAGGATACGGAGGCACTGCTAAATCTGCGCAACCCTACCTTTACGGCAAATTTACTGCAAGGATGAATACTGCACGCATTCCGGGAGTAGTTACCGCATTCATTCTTTACTCTCCAGAAAAAGATGAAATTGACTTTGAATGGGTAGGAAAGAATGAATATGAAACTCAGTCCAATTATTATTCAAAAGGAGTTCAAGACTATACTAAAGGGGTATTCACACCCAATAATTTTAATACTCACAATGAATTCCACGAATATGGTATAGAATGGACTCCAGATTACATCAAATGGACTATAGATGGTAATGTGATCAGAACTGTGACAAAGGCTAGTACACTTGATGGAGGCAATTACAAATATCCCGATACTCCCTCCTATATTTACTTCAATGTCTGGGATGGTGGGGCTGGAGCCCAAGGTACCAGAGACTGGGCAGGTGGTGTGGTGAATTATAATGATCCCGAATACGTTGCCAATGGAGGTTATATTTCATCAGATGTGCAATGGTTTAAATATGAATGTGTTTAAGTTTTAAATTTTTATTTATAATTTTTCTATATTGGGTTAAATTATATAATATATTAATAATTTTTAATTTAATTATCATTAAATAATATCTATTTCAATAAAATACTTTGGTTTATATTGTATTTCAAACTTGAGCAAGAGTTTATAGTCTATAATGTTGAAATTACTAGATTATATACTAGTAATATGTAGTTTGATTTCGAATTGTATGTTTCAGCATTCTATTTATGTTTTATTTGAACAAGAATATTATGCTCAATCTTAATTGATTTTCTTTTTTTTCATCTAGAAACATTTTTAACAATATATCATTGACAATTTTAACATAGTAAAAAAATAATTATATAATTTAATAGATCTTATTAATTCATTGTATTTCAAATTTCAATTTTTCATATTGTTACTTGGATTTCATTATATTTTGTTTTAATAAATTAAAAATATTAAATTATTTTTAATACAATACAAATAATTTGCTAATTTATAAATGCTTTCATATATTGATTAACTGACCAAAATATGTTAAATACAATATTTATATCACACTATGATTTTATGATTTTTTGCATTAATATAATAATTTTTTTAAGAAAAATTCTATTAATCAATTTTAAATTGAAAGTCATATTAAAAATATTGTATATTTGACCTAATATTAAATCCCAAAATCAAATTCATCATATATTAATCTAAAATTTAAATATATAAAATAAATGGTAGCTAACGATTTTGTCTTATAATTGGCATTTTAATTGGTAATTAATCAAATTTATGTAAGTAATTTTGAATTAAATATTTATTTTGATAAAAAATGTGGGATTGGCCGGATATGAGGATGATATGGATTGATAGCCTAGATCATTATTTGATATTCAAAGTAAAATTACTGACTGAAAGATATCAAATCTTTATATACTTGATTAATTCTTGACTAATACATACTATTCTAGCTAATTATTTAAAATTAATTCATAAAATTATAATAACTGATATTCAAATTTGAAATTTTCAAATGTAGTTTTTAATTACAAAAACACTCAAATATTTTTGCTGTTTCAAATGTTGCATTGCTCGTTATACAAAATATTTAGAGATATTGTTAAAGATTTAAACCTTCAATATAATTTTTGATATTTATAATAATAATAATAATAATAATAATAATAATAATAATAATAATAATAATAATAATAATAATTAATCTAATCAAACAGGATAATAATTTGGTTTATTTAATTACGTAATAGTTAATAAAATCACTTTATTATTTTTTAATCAAATAGTATATTTGAAATAAAATCTATTTTTTGAACTAAAAATAAATATCATTAAAATACATTTATTATTTATTATGAAAAATGAAAAAAGGAGCATTTTCAAGATAAGATTTTGGTTGAGATATATTAGAAATGCATTATATTTGCAATTTATTAATAGATTATCATATTTTTCTCAAATATATATAGTTATTCAGGCACTTTTTTGTAATTATATATTAATTATATCAATAATATGATCAATTTTAGTTTATAATATTCTTTGACTTTATAGTTGTTCAATATATATTGATTGAACTATTTTGGTTTTACTTATATAATATTGTAAGCCTTATTCAATAAACTTAATGATTTCCATATCTATTATTATTCATATTTATGCTATACCATAGATTCATTAATATTAAAAGGGCTATTTTATTATATTCTAAGAATATAGAAATTTGTTTCCTTAGTCCAATTTATATAGATAGCATTTTTCAATTCTGGAAATATATTATTTATTAACTAATAACTCAATAAATAATTTTTCTAATTTCATAAATCTTACAAAATTTTATCTTGATAGAAAATAATATTAAAATAATCCAAATTTAATTATAAAATTTATACATATAATTTTAATTATTGTAACTTAGAAATACATTAATAACAATTTTATATAATGTATAATGGAATAAATCAATTAATTTGCATATATTCCAATATCAAAACTAATCTTCATAGCTTTTGACCTATTTTCTAGACCTTTATTATATCACTGATTAAAGTATTGTTTATATAACTTTATTATTATGAACATGGCTTATTGATATATAAAACTTATCTACAATGATATTAATATTATATACTATAATTTTATCAAGTCTTATTTCATATCATTTATATTATCACCATTAAATTATATTAATAATGATAATATTTGTCTCGCGAATGTAAAACCTATCTCCAAATTACATGTATTTAACCAAAGCTCATACCCAGGGTAAATTATCTATTTACGAAACAATAAAAAAACTATTTACCTTAGGTAAAAAGGAAACTTAATCTTCTAAAAATATATTCATTGATATAGATATATATCAGTTTTAATGCAATATCCCATATTATACCCTTGATCTTATTGGCCTTTAAATGTCTGGATAATTATTAATAAAAGGTGGTATTTTAAGCATCAAGTAAATTATTAATTAAATACACAAGAATATTAACCTACAAGTAACTTGTTGTTTGTTGCCAACTTCGCTTATTTCTTGACTTCTGTTCTAAGTTAACTGAATCAACCGGATCCTCCATCGTATTCAATCGGTTATATAAAATCATCAAAAAATAATTTTAAATATATATCCTAATCAATTATTAAAAGATAATTTTTATGATATATGTGAAAATTATTGAACAAAATTATAATTAAAAAGCTTTAATTGTATATTGGAGATATATTTTAATGTACTTTAGACTTATATTGTTTTATATAGTGTAAATTTGAATCACACAAAAAGCAATTTTTAGAAAAAGACATATAATTAAAATCAGCAATTTTTAAATTATATATTAATTCATGCTTCAATGATATTTTTTCAATGAATATATAAAAACTAATTTAACTTCGAATTAATCAACATTATATATTTAATTAACTCCTTATTCTTTATACCAATTAAACAATCCACAATTAGTATAGCTAATGAATTGACTAAATATTATTATAGTCAGAGCTTAGCATCTTTCGATTTGAAAGAATTATTAAGTATATTATATTTAGAACCAAAATGAGTTATAAAATTCGAATCATTTAAATTAATTATTATTGCCCAATAGATATCTATATGAAAAGAATTAATATCGATATTTAAATTCACATGATTGGATAGTTATTATAGTATTTTTAAACCTAACTAGTTATTGAAAGGTCCAACAAATGTTCTAACAAATATATGTTATTTAATTTTAATTTTATTTTCTGTTAAAATTGAAATTTTCATATTGAATTTTAAACTGATTACTGCTTGATGGAAATAAATTATTAAACCATTAAATTATAAATGCTATTTTAGATATTCCAATTACCTGAGAATTGCTTTAAGAAAAATTTTAAGTCTTTGTATTCTATCAGTCAAATACACATTATTTAAAATGTTAATTCGTATAAAATACTTGACTATTTAAATTAGGATATTAGCTCAAAGCTTTTAGTAATTCTGTATATATTTAATAATTTGACATATCAAAAGAATAAAATTACAACCAAACATAAATGAGTGTGAAATTTTCAATTAATTAATAACTTCAAGGTTATTTTATATTATAGATTTTTAGATATATTGAATATATTTTTATAAACTTTAGGATTGATTCGTCAATACAATGACAAAAAATTATTGAAATATTTCCAAAAATGGAATTTCGAATAATATTAATGGGTAAAGAAACATGATATTATGGAAAACAAAGAATTATATTAACTCGTATTAAATTTCAAAATTAATGCCATAAGAAATAAATTTTAATTAGTGTATTTACTTTTAACAGATATTGTGATATAGAATATATTTCTTTATATGAGGAATTGTAAATTTTTGAATGTGTCATTTAATGTATACCATGAAGGTTTTTAGATTCCAAATTTCATATACTTTTTCAACATATAATATATTATTTAATTTTGTAGTTGATTATATTATTTTCAATTGAATGATTTTCATCAAACAATTGTGTGCACTGAATAAAATAAAATCCTAATCATTGTTAATTCATTCAATTCTAGTTAGATCCTCATCAGTAAAGTTTATTATATTATCTTACAAATTGATGATTCAATATATTATAGGGATGCTAAGTGATGTATAATTAAATTATATTAATTTCCAAGCCTTAAAAAATTGAGTTTGAACAATTAATTTTTATTAAATGTCAAATCATTTTAATTCGAATTAATTGTTTCTAAATTTGGAAATATTTTCAAAAGCAGGTCATGCAATGAACTTAGCTAAAAAATAATTATATTTAATTAAAGGTGTTGAGTAATGAAAAAAAAATACAGAACACAACCAAGCAAATATTCAGTTTAGACTATGTTAATATTAAAGATAATTTATATTATTAATCAGCTCTAAATAATATTATCCCAATAATTTAAAATGTTAATAATTTACCTCATTCTCCGTCAATCTTGCCTGATTTGGGATTTGCAACAAATTGCGACGCAAATAATAAATGTAAGTTGGAAGCACCATGCTGTAGTAAATGGGGATTTTGTGGTAGTGATAAAAAATTCTGTAATAGTGAATGCAAAATTGAAGCGAGCTACAATTCCACGAGCTGTTCTCTCAAAGTCGAAAACAAATCAGAGAAAGAAAAGAAGAAGAGAGAAACAAAGGTCGAAACGATTGACAAGTCGGAGGATTATAAACATAAGAAATCTAAGAAACATAAAAAGGATAAGAAAAAGAAAGATAAAAGGGTAAATAGAACGATAATGATTTCCATAAATCTCATGAAGATGGGTCCCAATCGGATATTATTGACGATAATGAAGCAGATTCCAAAAATCCCATCATGATAAAGATAAAAAATATACTAAAAAATCTCGCAAACATAAGAAACTGGAAGAAGATGACGATGATGGAGAGGATGTCCATTATGATTGTTCAAGAGCTTGGACCGCCAACTTCGAAGGTTCCTCATCAGATAAATTCACATACGAAGGTCTAATCGAACAAACTCCATCAGGAATGGTAATCAAATTCATGAAAGGAGAAACTGTGAACCCATTAAGTAGTTTGATACAAGGATACGGCGGTACAGCTAAATCCATGGACAAGTATCTTTACGGAAAATTTACAATTAGAATGAAATCTGCACGTATACCAGGTGTTGTAATGTGTGCTATATTGATGTCACCAGAACAAGGCCAAATCGACTGGGAATAGGTTAGTAAGGAAGAAGATAAAAGTATGTCAAATTTCTTTTATAAGGGAGTTAAAAACTATTCTAAAGGTATTTTCAACCAGGGTGATTTTAAACCTCACAAAGAGTTCCATGCTTACACTATAGAATGGTCCCTGAAACACATATCCTGGTTATTCATGACACCAAAGTGTGGACAGTTTTATTAAAGCAAGTACTAATTTCGATGGAAGTTATCACTTTTCAGACACTGCTTCCTATTTCAAAGTGAGCATCTGGGATGGTGCAGCTGAAGCTCAAGGTACCCGAGATTGGGCAGGAGGTCCAATCGATTATGAAGATAAAGAATATGCTGACAATGGTGGGTTCATCGCTGCAAAGGCCAAATCAATCAAGCACGAATGCGTTTAATTCTAGTATTATCCGATAAATTTTGTAATATACTACTAAATCTTAATTTCTTTTTTTAATTTAATCTTTAAAATTGTATATATACAGAATTTGTGAAAATTATGATGGATGTTTGTTATTTCGATATCCAAGGTTTTAGATTGTTTAATTGCTCATATTGAATAATATACTTGAAGAAACTTTAAGATAAAATATTCATTACATATTTTACCATTTTTCCTTTTGTATATATATTGGGCTCAATTTCATTTCAATTTACGGTTCCTGTCACCAACTGAGTGACTGACCGACGTTAAGTTTTTACTTGTCCCTCGAATAGGCGGCTATACTATCTAGCGAGTTTCCCTGCTTAGCCCCGAACAGCCACTAGCACGGGATTCATCTATCCCCGCCAGGAATGAATCTGCTAAGGACTATAAAAACTTACATAAGCTCACTAATAAAACATGACAAATTAGTTACCATCAAATTAGGCAACTAACGATCGTTTGACTCATTTAATTTGAAACGTGTTTATTTTGGTTAAACTGACCCGGACACAATGTCCGACTTAGCTCTAGTAGATCCTAGAGTATCTCCATACCATGAAATAGCCAGGGTTCGTATGACCACCCAGCTTGTAGCTGCTGCTCCCCATATAGTGGGAAAAGTTCTCACCCATTTGGAGACTCTGTTTGTCAAAACGGCAGTGGAAATCGGACTGTCGTTGTTACTTGAGGCAACAGTTCCAATCAAAACTACTAATCTATAAATCTTACACCTTAAAATCATTCAAAAATATTGTGGCTGAAATTTTGGTTTTTTAACACGATCGAGTTATTGTTTTTTATCCCACTTCAAAAATATCAAATACTAAAAATTAAATCAATCGATATAGATTTTGAATATAGCTAGATTGTAAGAAAGGTTTCAATGTTGATATATTATTGTTTTGAAATCCTAAATTGTATTGCTATAAAAATTGAATGATAAAACTATGTATAAAATTAGAAATTATTATTTTATATGATGATCATAAAATTGAAAATGCTTAACAATTCAATAAAAATACAAAATATGTTCAAATCCATTTAAAGTGCGTTTTGATATACGTTTTTATATAACATCGCAATTTAAATTGTTTAAGAAACACCTTAAAGTATTTTGACCTAGTAAATCTTTTGAATATGTACTTGAATTTAAATAGGTACAATTAATTTTAAGTGATATATCCAATACTATATATTACTTAATTTGTACATATTCTGTGTTGAATGTTAATATATACTTGAAGTTAGTTTCAAATATTTTAAACTGCATAATAGAAAATTCATTATTAATTAATATTTGATTTTGGATGTATATATATATCTCAAAATTTGCGCTAATTTCAACAAATTATAGTTACTTCAACTCTTATATTTCAACCATTGACATATTATAGTCTTTAATAAACCATTTTTCATCAGATATTGAATGCAGAGCTTTTGTATATTAAAATATTTCAAAAAAGCAGTTTTTTAATCATCATTAAATATATTTTGGAAAGTTGTTTCTTTACTCAATCTATTTGACACCTAATCCTTGCTTGTGATATTTTTGGAATACCCATTCGTCCCAATTCGATATTCGGGTCAATTTTATTCCTAATGCAGATCAGCTTCGCCAATTTAAAATCAAATGACGCCCTTTATACTCTTAGGTTTTAACCAAACCCTATATTATTCATTGAACGAACAATTTAAACCTAGGAGTGACAAATTAGATATTATCCTACAGTGTCTCAACAGTAAGTAAATGTTAAAGGGCAGAATTAATAAATTAACTAAATCATATTATTAGTACTTTTTTAACAACCATCTTTATTTAAAAATTATTTTACAAATTATAACACTTGTTATAAATTTTTATTTCCTTTTATATCCGTTATTCTATGATTTGTATCACCATATTTGAATTTGATCAAATCATTATATAAAATAAAAAAGTATGTAACTATCTGTTTATCAGTTATATTTCATATAATTGGTATCTATAAAGACTACTGTCACAAATGATGTATTCACTATCTATCTAAATTAATTTCATTAAGTGGGATTCAAAAATTGATAAATAAGGTTAACACATTTCTTCGTTTTATAGTTAAGAATTTTTATACAACACATATTACAAATCAAATATTAGATCTTTGAGTAGCTTGAAATTATAATTCAATGGCATAAATAAGCTTTTTGAAACACATCATTTTTTAAACAAAAAAAATATGGTAGTATTCTTAAAAATTTTGTCAATTGGCATCGATGAATTATTGTATCAGATATTGTAGATGCTTGAAAAGTGATTTGTCTTTTCATAATATAAGACCTAAAGTTCAATTTTTGATATTTTCTATTATACTTTTAAATCTTGAAGGTGGTGGACAAAATATGATCCACAAGTACAGAAGTTTAATTGGTAGAAGCATATAACTCAATATAAATATTGAATCCTTTAATTTGTCAGGATGATAGCTTATATCCTAATATTGACCTCTAAGCGCAAAATCCTGTAATTTGGCATAGTTAATTTCTAAGAATATAAAAAATTTTTAAAATATTGTCAATTATATATGAAAAAGTTTATTTTGTAATATTAGTGATAAAATTCACCATACTTGGTATAAGGCTGTCAAAGTACTATCATTATTCATAGTGTGCACTGATTATGCTAATATAGCCAATCCTCGGAATTCAAGATTACTAGCAAAATCGTTACAATGGAACTTGAATATTTAAGAAATCGTTTATAAATCTGGCTTTATGAGACAATATAGAGTGTGAATCGGCCAAATTGATACTTTAATTATTACTCAAGTCTAATATCAAGAATTTCAATATCCCTTGACATATTGAACAAAAATGATTATTATTGGTTAGGTAAGCCATTTCTTGTGGTCCCAGAGTTTAAAATACTATTAATCGAGACCGCTTTGAAATTATTCGTATTCAAATTAAGATTAATCCTATTTCATTTGCGAATTCTATCCAAACACGAGCTTAAGTTGCTTTCTGGTTTACGATATTCTATTATATGGAATTGCTTAGAATTCCTCATTGATATACCAAGAGAAGTTGGCATATTTAACTAGAGCTCATGTCTTACACGAGCACGAATTAGAGATAAATCATATATTTCATTCAAACCTGTCAAATATCCTCCATGGGTTTATATTTCGGTAAGATGGAATTCAAGTTATATATTCATTTTTGAGCCTAATGGTATTAGAAATTTGAATTCAACTCCACTTGATTGATATTGCAATATATTGAGGGTAATTGTAGAACTCTATAATTATCCAATTATTCCAAGTTATAAAAACCCTTCATTTGTATTATAGGTACTTCCAATATCATTAATTCATTAATATGTTAGCTTCTCTCTTAGCTTCTCTCTTACCTTCTATATGGATGATGATTTTACAAGATATTCATTATCAAAAAAGTTCTAAAATTTCCCAAAATTATTCTAAAATCATTTAAATTGAAGGTTCAATTATATAAATAATGCTGAGTTAGCTTATATTTGAATTGAAATCCATATGTCAAGTATCCAATCATTTGGACACTGGTAGTTAATTCAAACTTTATGTAGCACCACATAAGTAAATAGCATGAGATTTAAAAATTGTAAGATTAACAAACTTGTGATATTCTTCATCAATGTCCTTATTGCAAATTCTAAGCAAAAACTACAAAGGAGGATTATGCTCGATTTTGCGTTAATTAGATGATATACCTACGCTACTGGATTGGTAATCATGTTTTATACACATTAAATCTCCAAGCATTGGCCATAGTTTCTACACATGTTATTTGAATGAAAGGGGTTGGTAAGGTAGATTATATGGGTTCAAATAATACAGTACGTTGTTGTGAGAAGTTGTCCCAATCAATATCAGGATGAAACCTTGATATATTAATTTATAGATCCTACTCTATTTTTAGTGTATTTAAACAATCTTCAATGGATTTAACAGGATTTAAACAATTTATTAGTGTAGAAATTAAATAGTAGCACAATTGTAATATTAAAATTAAACAAATAAATTAATAAATATTAAATAAAATTTAATAAATAATATAAAATTAATAGCCTCTTTTATTATTAGTAACTCTTTTCTATACTTTTGGTAAGCTTCCAATATCTAAAAAATAGTTCTTTTTTTTAAAGACTGAAATTTGATATTTCACAAACTAATTTAATTTGTTTGCAAGAATTTTTTTTTCCTGTAAGCTAATTTTTTAATTGTTTAAAACAATTATAATCATATAGGTTATAATTAGGTAAATATACTAGATATGGTAACTCTCTTTAGTTTTTTATATAAAAAATCTTTTATAGTTTTAATTTATATATTTTATAATTATCATACAAAATAATAAGTATCTTTAATTTATATTAAAAACACCATTTAAAAATTAATTCATTTATAAAAAATAATATATTATTTATTATTAATTGATTTTCCTTGAGGTTTTAAGTATAAAAACAATATACCATTATAATCTATTATAATAATTAATATTTACTTATATTTAAAATATTTATCTATTTAAATTTATAAAACAGATTAATTTAGCTTAACCTAATATCTTGTTTTATTCTTAAGTAAAATATTATATAAAAGAACTTAAAATTCATTAAATATAAGAATTTATTGTAAAAACCTTTATTTTTAGTTATATTTTAATAAATTTAATTTAACTATCACTATTTTAATTCTATTTAAGCTTTTATTAAATTTTAAAATATTTATTTTATATTTTTAATATTACTTTATAATTTAAATAATAAAAATTTTTTATAATTAAAATAAATATATATTATAATTTATAGAAGGTAAAAATAAATATATAATATAAATTTAATAGTTTTTTTTATTATTAATAACTTTTTGTTATACTTTTAGCAAAGATTTAACACTTAAAAAATAATTCTTTTTATTAAAGACTGAAATTTGATATTTCATAAACCAATTAAATTTTCTTTCTTATAAGCTAGTTTTTTAATTACCCAAAACAATTATAATCACATAAGTTATAATCTAAAGAATATACTAGATATAGTAGTTTTTTCCAGTTATTTTTAATTAGAAAGTTTTTTATAACTTTAAATTTATGTATTTTGTAATTATCATATATAATAATAAGCTTTCTTAAATTATATTAAGAATACTAATTAAAAATAGTTTTATTTAAAAAAGAAATATAAAGTTTACTATTAATGGATTTTTTTTAAGAATTAAATAAGAATAGCATATGCTATTATAATCTATTACTATAATTAACATTTATTTATCAATAAAGTGTTTATTTAAAGGAATTTGTGGAGGAGGTTGATTTAACTTAATCTAACACTTTGATTTATGTTTTAACAAAAGATTATACAAAAGAATTTAAGATTCATCTATTGTAATAATTCACTATAAAAGTTTTAGTTTCTAGTTATACCTTAGTAAGTTTTGTTTAACAATAGCTACTCTAACTTTTTTTAAGCTTTAATTAAATTATAAGGTACTTATTTTATATTTTTATTAATTAATTTTAATTTAAATTTTAATATATATAAAATACTTATGTAACTAATATTAAAATATCTTAATAGTTTTTTAATTAAAATAAAAAGGTACTTTTCAATATAAATTTTTACTTTATTATTAATCAGAAGAGTAATAGTTAAAATTAATCTTTTATATTTTAACAGGTTTTGGGTAGTTTTTTTCTTAACCTTAAAATAATTTACTAAGCAATAAATTGTTAATTTTAATAATACTTTATTATTAAAAGCTGTTTGTAAATTTTAAATAATTTTAAAAGGTTTGTGGTTAAGTTTTACTAATATTAAAATAAAAAACTTTTAATAGTTACTATTTAGTTTAAGCATAATTAAATTAAATAACTAATTTTAAAAAATTAATTTTTTAATTAAAAAAATTATTATATATATATACTAGCCTATAAAAATAAATTATAACATTAAAAATATATACATTTCTATTAATATCTTAATTAATACTAATTTAAATAAACTTATATTAAACTATGTTATTAATATATATTTTTTATTTATATTATAATATATATAGTTATATTTAATTAATTATTAATTGATATATTAATATTAAAAATATATTTAAAATAAGTTATAAATTTGTAGATTTTAATAATAATAAAAAACTAATATCTAGTTTATTTATCTTTTGTATTTTTAACTTTTTTAAGTTTGTAAGATATAAAGTCAACTAGCTTCTTATATTAAACAAGATTAATATTCTTCTAAGCTTCTTGAATATACTCCCAAAGTTAATCTAAATTTTTTATTAAAGGGAAAGCTTTAATTGATTTTTTTAGTTGATTTAAAGATATTAAATTAGGTTAAAATTAAGAGATTGAAGAGGTTATTTCATAATAGTTATTTTGTTATCTTTAAGCTATTTAATAATAGAATTTATAAAGTAACAAGGTATATTATCTTATTAGAAAATAATGTTTGGTTTTTTTAATCTATATTACTTAATAATTTTTTTCAATTTATTATTTAGAATACTTTAATACATCTTAATATTAATTCTTTTATTAACCCTATAAAGATACCTTACACCTAAAGATAATATATGTCCCTAAACTATAATTAACCTACTATTGTATTTTTAAGTTATAATAACATAATAGTTATAAAATAGTTTTTTTTTGAAACATCTAACTTTTTTATTAAATTTATTAAGATATATCTTTGTTTCATTAAATTAAAAAACTTTACTCTAGTTAATTTTAATTCAACTTTAGTATTAACATTTAAATTCCTACTTAACTTTATAATAAGACTTCTTTAATTAGGGGTGTTTTTTTAAAAGTATAAGTGATATCTATTCTAATGTAAAGTATATATAATAATATTAATACTAACTAATACTCTTGTATAGTTTTGTAATTCTTATTACACTTCTACAGTAGTATTATATTTACCTATATTAATTAATCTATAAATATATTATTTATCATGTTTATCTATAATTTTAATACACTTAAGTTTTAGTTTAAGTGTTTTTTTAACATTATTCTTAATAACCTTAATTATAGTAAATTAGCTAACACTAATAATTCTAACAATCTCATAAGTTGATTTATGTTTATTATAAAGTTAATTAATATATAAGTGAACTTTTTTAGAGAGAGATTTAAGTATTATAATATTAATTTTAAAATTACTATTACTTTTTATATAAATAAAGTAAAAGATTTTTATATTAAGGAAAAAAGTGTAATATATATATTTTAAAATAATTTTTGAATTTGTTTCTATAAAATTAAATATTATTTAGGGGATAAATAATAAGTAAGTGTTAAGAGACTAGTTCTTTAAATTTTTATATACACTTTCATATAATCCAATTAACTATAAATTATATAATTAATTTATACTTATATAGTTAAATTAATTGTATAAATAGCATTGAATTATTTAATAAACTAGGTTCCTCTTTTTCTTCTCAATTCTTATTATTTTTTACTTTTACACTATTTCTAAAATTGAGACTATATTTTATTGATATTGTAGTATATTAGCACTACCTAATATAAATCTTAATATATCAGTGACTCATCTTAGTTCAAAGCTTAATTAAACTTTGTTTACACTTGCACACTATAGCTACATTATATTACCATATTCTACACCACACTACTTTTATATTAAGTCTTCCTCTACACTATATTAATTTAACTACCACTATACTTATATAGTAGCAGCAATAAAACTATTAAAAACCTATTAGATATTAATAACTATCTATATTAAACCTAATTATTGCTATTTTAAATTTTATCTATAATTTATTTCATTTAAATTTAACACTATATACTATAATACCACTAAAAAAAGAGATACCCTCATATTATTTTAATGATAATAGCAGCTTAATTACTAAGTGAATCTAAAACTTTAGTCTCTAAAAACTTACTACCCTCTAAAAAACTTATATTAGACAACTTTTGATTGAAAAAAACATGTCTCAAAGAGCTTAAATCTAACAAACTAGCTACTTTATTATAATTAATACATTAAACCACCTCTTTAATATCTTTAAAAACAAATTAACTACTTATGATAGTTTTAAAAACCTCTACAAACTTGAAAACTACCTTAAAAATATAAAGAATTACCTTAATTTAATCCCAGATGAAAATCTAAAGAATATCCTTAAATTAACCACTTCTTTTTTGGAAAAATCTGTTTATACTTGGTAGTTAACTTATTATAAACTTAATCCTAAAAAATTTTCAGGAGGATAACCTATTACAAAAATACAAACTTTTAAACAATTAGAAAAAACCTTTAAAAAAAAGGTATTACCTAAAAGATTAAGTTTAATTAACAAGAGAAAAGCTTTCCTAGCTTAAATAAAAAACTTCTACAAGATAATTAATTGAGAAATTTAATGAGATATGTTTAAATATATTAAATATCACTGAAGAAAAATAAATCCACAAACTATTAGAGTGCTTTAACCTTTAAGTGAAGCTTTAGCTAATTAGTAGGGAACACTTTAATAATATGTTTTTTTCTAACATTTGTGATATAGCAATTATAATCAATAATATCCTTTACTCTATAACTAAATCTTCCTACCCTAAAAATTAATCTTTTAAACTTTACTCTAACCTACTTAAGTTTTAAATAATAGATGTTTCTGCTTTAAAGCTTCATAAGAAGACTTTTAGTGAAGAAGCTAAAGTTTACTTGAGAGCAAATAAAGGTTGTTATTATTGTTGAAGGACTTAAGTTAACTATAAAGCTAACAAATATCCCTTTAAGAAACAACACCAATCTAATTCTCAACAATTTTAATTTGTTAACCACAAATCAAACCTGAATAATATTAATATAACTTTAGAATCACCTTTTTCACAATTAGTTAGTAGATTCTAATCTAATCTACAAAAGTTCTAATAAACTAATGATTCTACAAATTAAACTATGTATACTAGAGAAATCTAACTGATTAAACCACTAGAAACTAGAAATATTCTAGTAACTAATCTACCTTGTAATTCTTTACCTTTAACTATTACCCTATTGTTTGTGTTAATTAGTTTTTTTATAGACACACCTATTAGTATTTTAATTAATTTTAGTTATTTTAGTTGTATCATCTTTTTTTTTATTGTTGTAAAGTTATTTTTACCTACCTAAAAAAGTAACTTGATAATTAAATATACTAACAACTTAATAGAATAAGCATCTGGTACTATATTTAAATACTTATCATTACCCCCTAACTACTCCTAATATATTAAATTCCTAGTTGGTAACATTGGTTATAATTTTATACTAGGTTAAAATTAGTTTGAATATCACAGTTTTATATTTATAAATATTACCCCAAAAAGTTACAAATCTATTTTTTTTATTTTCTAAAAGAAATTAGTAGAATTAATCTTAAAAAATCTACATTACCCTATTATAAAACTATTAAATACTTTACCTAACACTAACTCTATAATTGTAGCAAATAATTCTATTATTATAAGTAAAAATCAATGTAAAAAGTTAATCAAAAACCTAAATAATTTATAGGGATATATATCTGTTTATTATTTATCTATTAACACTTTATCTGTTGATTTTAATGAAGTTATATCTAATAACCACTTCTTATACAATATAGTAAGTTAATTTACTAATGTTTTTGAACTTGTGAATAGATTACCACCTAAATATAATATTAAACACAAAATTAAACTAATCCCTAGTATATAATTATCTTTAAAACTTACTTACCATTTATTTCTTGAATAATACTAAACCTTGAAAGAAGAAATCCAAAAACTACTTGAAAATAGGTATATTAGACTTTCTTCCTCACCATAAAAATCTCTAATCTTCTTTGTATAAAAGGCTAATGGTAGTTGGAGATTATATATTGATAACTATGTTTTAAACTCTAAAACTATCAAGGATAAAACTTTATTACTAAACCTATATAATGTTAGGGATAAACTACTTAGATCAACTATATTTACCAAACTAGATGTTAGGAATAGATATTACAATATTAAAGTTGAAGAAAATTCTATCCCTTTAACTACTTTCAATACTCTTTTAAGTTACTATAAATTTATTGTTATAAACTTTAGATTGTGTAATACCTTTGTAACTTTCACTTAATTTATCAATTCCCTTTTTAACCTTGTTTTTAATAACTTTGTTATCACCTACTTTGATAATATCTTAATCTATTTAAAAACTAAAGAAGAATATATTCAATATATTAATTAAATCTTACAAATTATTTAAGAATATAAATTACCTTTAAAACTATCAAAATATATCTTTAGTACCTTTTCTATCATTTTTTATAGTTATATTATTTCCTTTTAAAGAATTAATATTAATCTAACTAAACTCAATGGTGTTAAAGCTTTTACTATACTTATAAACAAAAATCAACTTATGTTTATACTTAAATTATTAAATTACTTTAAAAATTTCATTGATTTTTTTGTTGAACTTACTATTCTTCTTACTAATCTCTTAAGGAAAGACTTTTTTTTTGAATAAACCCTACTATACACTTTCTACATAAATGCTTTAATTTTCTATATTACTAATATTCTTGCTTTATCTATCTTTAATCTAAAACTACCTACCATTATTTTTACTAACTCTAGTTTTTTTATAATTGATAAATAGTTAACCTAGTTTAAATTTAATTTATATTTTACCCTACAACTATAAGATAAAATAATAAATAAGGGAGAACAAGTTGAGTTTAACCCTACAAATGTTATTTTAAAACCAATAACATTCTAGTTAAGAAAAATAAAACCAGCTGAATTAAAATACCTAGTCTATAAATAAAAACTCTTTGCTTTAGTAGAAATAATCAAAAATCACTTATATTTCTTACCCTGCAACTTTTTTTTAATACTTACAGATCACAAATCACTTATCTACTTAAATACTCAAAAGCATTTATTAAGAAGATAAGTTAAATGGATTAAAACTATCTAAGCTTACCTTTTCTTTATTCAATATCTCTTAGGTTAATAAAACTAAGTTGTAGATACTTTGTTAAAAAATCTTACATATTTACCCTTTTGTTCTAATTGTAAAAATCCAGCAAATATTAACTTAATGATTATTAATGAAAGAAATAAAAAATTTATTAAACTACTTTAAGAAACACTGTTAAATAATGATTTCTTTATTTTAGTTAAAGAAGAACTCTTTAAACTATTAGAAAACTAACTAAAATATGTTAAAAGATTTAAAATTATTAATAACTTACTATACTATAATAATTGTTTATATATTCCTAACATCCCCAAGATTTAACAAACAATATTTAATAAATGCTATAACTTACTTGTTAAAGGACATTAAAACTAGTTAAAGATTGCTGAGAGAATTAAAATAAAGTACTACTAGCTTTCCCTAGTTAAATTAGTTTAGAAATACACTAATACCTGTGATATATGCTAAAGAATTAAATATAATACTCAACTAAAATATAATAAACTTATTCCCCTATAAATCTTTAATGAAATTTAACAACAAATCCAACTTAATTTTATAGAAATCCCTAAATCAACAAATAATTATGATAACTTACTAATTATAATTGATTCATTTTCTAAATATGCTTATTTTATTCCTTGTTTCAAAACTTCTACAGTTAAAGATGTTGCATAATTGTTATTCTTTAATATCTTTACCTACCATAGAATTCCACAAACTATTGTATTTGATAGAAATGTATAATTCAACTCTTGATTCTAGAAGTTACTATCTTTTTCCTTTAAGATTAACCTAACTATGTTTACTACTAATCATCACTAAACTAATAAACTTGTTAAAAGAACTATCAAAACCTTAAAGCAAATGATTAAAGCTTATATTAACACTAATTAGTTAAATTAGGATGCTTATATCTACCAACTCTAATATTCATTCAACACCTTTATTAATAAATCAACAGGTTTTAGCTTTTATTTCATCAATTATAACAAACATCTTAACTTAATAATTACTCTAAAACTTTAAATCAACTTACTTTTGGATATTGTTGAATTTTAATCCAATATCAAACATATTAATTCCCTTGTTAAATTTAACTTAGAAGAAAATTAAAGGATTATAGAATAACAATACTTAAAGTTATCTAGAGACTCTCTTAAATATAAAACTAGTATGTTTGTATACTTAGAATATTTTGCTTTTAAACCTACCCTACTTAAATCTAGCTTAAATCCCAAATACTTACCATTATATTATAGTCCCTATAAAATTTAATCTATTGATTTAAATTTTAAAAATATTACCTTGGAATTATCTCTAACTTTAAAGATTAACCTTACCTTTCACATATCTAAAATTAAACCATATTAAAGATTTTAACACTTTTTTTAATTAATTAAAAACTTTAAAACTAGATCTAATTATTAATTAAGATAGAGAAGAAAAATACTATGTTGATTATATAATTAAGTCTAAATATATTAGGAATAAGCTTTATTTTTATGTAAAATAGATGGGTTATCTTATTAAAGAAGCTACATAAGAATTTCTAGAAAATATTAAGAATACCTTAGCTTATTATACCTATTTGTAAAAAATTAAGGAGTGTGTCTCTTTTAAGAAACCTACTAGGGGAGTGTTAAAAGACTAATTCTTTAAATTTTTATATATACTTTCATATAATCCAATTAACTATAAATTATATTATTAATTTATACTTATATAGTTAAATTAATTATATAAATAGCATTGAATTATCTAATAAACTAGGTTCCTCTTTTTCCTCTCAATTCTTATTATTTTTTACTTTTACACTATTTCTAAAATTGAGACTATATTCTATCAATATTGTAGGATATTGGCACTACCTAATATAAAACTTAATATATCAGTGACTCATCCTAGTTTGAAGCTTAATTAAACTTTGTTTACACTTGCACACTACAGCTACATTATATTACCACATTTTACACACATTACTTTTATATTAAGTCTTCCTCTATACTATATTAGTTTAACTACCACTACACTTACAAGCTTAATAATTTTATAATATATATAATACAATAAAAGAAAA
This sequence comes from Conidiobolus incongruus B7586, assembly GCA_000697335.1. NCBI lineage: Eukaryota > Fungi > Entomophthoromycota > Entomophthoromycetes > Entomophthorales > Conidiobolaceae > Conidiobolus > Conidiobolus incongruus. The sequence continues at coordinate 7,634 of JNEM01014921.1, read as the reverse complement.
AGAAGATATATATAAGCTTTGTTATTTATACCCTTTTAACTTATAAACCTATAAATTTATAACTCATCTTAGTTAAATTTTAGGTTTTAATATATTAACTAATAGCTAATGTAATATAATCAAATATAGTTAGTTACAATTAATTAATATAGATAAATTATATATTTTAATTTAAATTTATTTAATAAGGAATTATTTAAGATATAAGTAAATATTTAAGTAATTTTAATTCTATAACTCACTTTTACAAGCTAGTATATATATATATATATATATATATATATATAATTCAAAACTATTTATTTTCCTATTTGTTTTATATATATTTGTTTATTTGAAATTAATAATATGTTTGAAAAATCAAAAATTAAAAAATTTCCCATTTCTTCAATTTTATGGTAATAATTTAGCAATAAAAATATAAATTAGCTAAATAATTATTATTAATTAAATTATTTAATTATATATATATCTAGAGAATTAATCTTTTAATATAAATTTTTTTATCTTAATATATTAAATTAATTTATTTTAATTAGATTAATTCAATATTATAATATATTATTATTATTATTTTATATTTATTAGATAATAATATAACATATTTTTAAAATTCACAAATAAAAATTAATCTTATATTAGTTTTTAATTTTATCAAATAAGATTTTTTTACTTTTAATAACTAATTATTATTATAGTTTCTTATAAAAATAAATAATCATTAATATCAAATTAATCTAAATTCATTATTATTAATAAAATGAATTTATTGATGATAATAATTTTGGATATAAAATTAATCAATCTCTTAGTTAATCAAATTTAAATATATTTTAATTAAAAATCTGTTTAAAAATATTAAATAATAAATATTTCAATTTATATCTAATTGATTTATAATAAATATTTTTAGATTATATTGTATTAAAATTTTATTACTTCTTAAATATTTGGTTTGATCAATTAAATCATCAAATACTTGGGCCTTTAAAAATATTTATTGAATAAGTGATTTTATTAATCTGGATATTCATAATTCGTTGTGAAAGTTAGTTTGATTTATTCTATTTAATACTAGCTTCCTTTGTATAAGAGTGGAAAGTTACAACTTAGAATTATATTAATAAGTACCAATAATACTGTAAATCTTTTGGCAATTAATCTTGAAAAGAAATTAAAAAATATATTACATTTAGCTTAATTAGTTAATAAGAGAGAAATATTTTTATTTTAAAATTTTTAATATATTTTTAAATTAATACACAATATAAAATATTCCAATTCCAAATTAGTTTTCAATTTTATATTGATCATAAAAAGATTTTAAAGTTGTCATTTTAAATAATATAGTTAGAACACGTGAATTTTGGAAAATAATTCATTATTATAAATGTTATTATGATTTGTGTAATGAATGATTTATAAATGAATTTAATATAATAATTTGAATTAATGAATGAAATACTAAATAAGATAATATTGATATATAATAATTCTATGCTATTTGTGTTATGATGAATTATTGTGATTGTTAAGTTATTTTTGATTAGATGATATATCTATGTGATGGATTATTATCAGTAATAAAATTGCAGGTATATTGAATTACCTTAATCTATAAAACATACAGCTAATTCTATATGTTTTCCATCTAATACAACTTGATCAGAACTTCGTCAGATGAAATTGTTTTATTATTCCATTTTAAATGGAACTATATATGTAAAAGATGTTGGTCTCTAGATTAAACATCGTTTAATTAACTATCAAGTTTGTGAAATTAGTAAAAAATAAAATATTCACAATTATTCATTGGTATAGTAAAATCATTAATTATTGTAAAAATACTTAAATTCCTAGATTAGAATTTAAAATACTAAAACAACTGAAGGATTTTGCCGTGATTTGAGTATTTTATAAAAGATAAAGTACCTAATCGTTAAGTGGTTGGAAATACTATACAAGTAAGCTGAGCTTGTTATTCCCATTATCTAAAAATCAATTATATTTATAAAATTCTTTGGATAGATTAAATTTCATTATATCAATAACTGGTTTGCTATTATTACAGTCTATGCAATACAAAGTATATTTTTTTGTTTTTCAAGTCAAAACTTTATTCATCATTAAAAATAATTCGCCATATTAATTTGAAACAGTAGGATTAAAATGATAAATATCTAGCAAAATTAAACAATCCCAGAGCGCACTTGTACCCGTAACTATGCTTGTTCTATATTTTAAATTTTTATACTAAACTGATTATTTTTGATTAATTTTAAAACTAGCCTAGATTCAAATTAACACTAAACTTACTTCTCACAACGAAGATGGAAATTTTTCATTAAGTCTATTTAAAATATATCATACCTTTAAAAAGGTATCCAAAAAGAGAAATATTCAATTAAATTTTAATAAATTTTTACAGATTAAGTATATATATATATATATTATAAAATAATAAAAATGGTTTATATTTTCCTTTAAACCAAAATTAAATGAAATTTTCCTAAAATTAACATATTACCATCTATAGTAATAAATCCAGTACGGTCATCTAACTTGAATATTATTGTCACTTATAATAATATAAAAATTAATAATATTATTAAAAAACTGTAGTACTTATTTTTTTTAACTCAACAATAGATAAAAATTGTTTTTTAATTAAATAATTGTAATTATTATATTGTAATTCAAGTTAGTAAGATATAAAATTAAATTGATATGAGAAAAAGAAATATTATGTTTTTGTAATTGAAATTATTTTATTCAAATTAAGTAAAGCGAATTAATTTTTAATGAAACTTTAAAATTCAATCAATATTGTGATTTTAATAAAACAAAATGATGACGAGCTAATACTGAAACAATACTAATTAATCTAGTACCGATTACTTATCATTGGATCGCTAAGTGCTAAGTGTTGAGTTTTATTTTGAGAATTAGTGATAATTTACAAAGTATATTATCAATGAACTTGGTTTATTTTATGATGTAATTGATAATGAGGGAAAATTATTTCTATATTATAGAGAATATCAAAATGTAAATTTAATATTATAATTCAATTTTATTATATAGTTATAGTGGTATACTAAATAACTTTATTCATATAAATTATTTTTAAATTTCGGATCTTATTAAAGATTATATATAACACTATTTAACTACAGGGTTCAAACGTTGTTTCATTCGAACAATTCAAAATTTCTATTCGATGAAATACCAAAATGTAGTATCATAATGTGATATCATATTCCTTTTCTATTTAAATAGAGACAGTTATCCAACTTAATTTCAAGATCTATGAAAAATAACAAGTTATCATTAATATGTATGATCCTGTCCAAGTATATGAAAATCGACCTAAAGAGAGTGATTTGTTGGTGTATTCTTATTTAATAGTGGGTAGTATAGATTTCCCTATTACTTTTATGTTACTCGTATCCACCTTCAAATTATTCAATAAAAAATTTTCTGCAAATATGAAAATTGGGTTTGGGGTTTTGATACTAGATTTCATATCGGTGTGCAGCTTTTTGTCAATAGGTATATTATCTAGCGTTAATGGTTATTATTTACCTACACACCAACTTTTGTGTGATTTCAACTCTCTCATATATCTTGGGTCAGTATATCTTTCATCTTGGTTCGTGGGATTGATGAGTTTAGAGAGAGGTTTATTAATAATCCATAACATTAAACTCCCTAATAAGGTATGGATTGGGATAATGATATTTGAGATTATTTATTTTATTACTTGTAACCTTGTCACTATTGGGATTGGTACTATGGAATTGGTAACTTTGGCAATTTATTGCTTGGGATCCCCTGATAACGATTTTGGGTATTTTACAATTGTATCCTATGGGATAATGATGTGGTTAAGCACTATTTTTGTAATTTATTCATATGTTGGTATTGCTGTTGTCCAGCGTCGAAGAACATTCCAAATGATAAAGGATTTAAATTGTGATCCTAAGATAGCTCTGGAAGAGAATAACAAAGTGATATTTCGTGTACTATTTTTATTATTCCTCTATTTGACTACTAATACACTGGAAATGTATAACACTACAAGGGAAATAATTACTGGAGTACCTCGATCACCGATAAGTGATTTAATATCTACCACTTTGAATAACATAAGCCCAATTATCAATAGTTTACTGATGTTATTACTACATGATAAAGTTAGAAATTGCTTTGTTCAAACGTTCCCATTTTTAAGTAGATTTATTTTCCAATCTCTGGTTACTCGAGAAAATATAAGACGCGATTCAGTTGTCTTTTAAATAATCAATAAAATATTTATTTCATCATATTTGAAATGAAATACAAATTTTGTAATTGTAATAGTTTTAATATTTTATTTTATATGTAAGGTTCTAATTCAATAATATGTTTATTTGAAATATTAAATAAACAAAATGCTTCAATTAATTTTTATATTTAAAAAGCAAAAGTAATTTTCAATTCTAATTTAAAAAATAAACTAAGCTAAAGAAAAAAGAATATCACTTAAATAATTAATTTCTTTTTAATAAATAATTTAATTCCATTTTAATGAAAATTACTTATTCTTTTTAAATAATTTTTTTATAATTTATTATTAAGATTATCCTTTTAATTTTAATATGTTCAAGTTGAAATAAAATTAATTTACCCAAATTAAATCCTTAATCTTACCTGAGTAATCATAAACATAGTAATTTAGTTCTTGTAAGAATGGAGAATAAGGTAATAAAGGCTAGATATTTGCAATAAACAAATTTTTGATTAATTTGCTTTCATATAAATATATATTATGTAGTATAATAATAGGTCTTTTAATTGAATTGCTTTAATTGAAATATTTTTAGCTTTAAACGCCCAAAATATTTTTATTATATTTACTTATAAAATTAAAAATTGGTTTAATACTATTTTCTTAATATATTTTCGTTATCAGAATATATTATTTTTTTAATTAGCTTTCGCTTAGTATTCATATCGATAATTTTGAATTTATTCTAATTTAAATAATTTTTTCTGTAATAAATTAAAAGCTATTATCAACTATTAAACTTTTAAAAGAGCTATTTTTGATATTATAGGATAACTAATATTAATATTATTATGGTTGGATAAGTTATATATTCATTTCTGCTATTAGAAATTTTTATTAATTTGTTTAATTAATTACAAAATATATTTTAATATTATTTAAAATAATTAATACCAAAGTATTTGTAAATCCTTGAAAATAATTATTATTAATATTTCAATTATATTTTAATTTTTAGTAATATTACTTTGTAATTTAAATAATGGGAATTTTTTGCAATTGAAAAAAAATAAAGATTTTAATATATAAAAAGTAAAAATAAATATATAATATAAAATTAATAATTTCTTTTATTTCTAATAACTTTTTGCTATACTTTTAGCAAAGATCTAACACCTAAAAAACAGTTCTTTTTATTAAAGACTGAAATTTGATGTTTCACAAACCAATTAAATTTTCCTGCAGAAATTTTCTTTCCTGCAATCTGGTTTTTTAATTGCCTAAAGCAATTATAATCACATAGGTTATAATCAGGGGAATATACTAGATGTGGTAGTTCTTTCCAGTTATTTTTAATTAGAAAGTTTTTTACAACTTTAGATTTATGTATTTTACAATTATCATGCAAAATAATAAGTTTTCTTATATTATATTTAGAATATTAATTAAAAATAATTTTATTTAAAAAAGCAATATAAAATTTACTACTAATTAATTTTCCTTCAAGAATTAAATAAAAATAGTATATATCATTATAATTTATTATAATTATTAATATTTACTTATTAACAAAATATTTATTTAAAGGGATTTATAAAAGGGGTTAATTTAATTTAACCTCTTGATTTATGTTTTAATAAAAGATTATATATAAAGATTTAAAATTCTTCAATTATAATTATTCATTATAAAAGTTTAAGATTCTAATAATATTTTAATAAGTTTTATTTAACAATAACTACTTTAACAATTTTTAATTTTTAGTTATATTATAAGTTATTTATTTTATATTTTTATTTATTACTTTATAATTTAAATAATAAGAATTTTTTGCAATTGAAAAAAAATAAACATTTCAGTATATAAAAAATAAAAATAAATATATAATATAAAATTAATAATTTCTTTTATTTCTAATAACTTTTTGCTATACTTTTAACAAAGATCTAACACCTAAAAAACAGTTCTTTTTATTAAAAACTGAAATTTGATGTTTCACAAACCAATTAAATTTTCCTGTAGAAATTTTTTTTCTTGCAAGCTGGTTTTTTAATTACCTAAAACAATTATAATCACATAGGTTATAATCTAAAGAATATACTGGATGTGGTAGTTTTTTCCAGTTATTTTTAATTAGAAAGTTTTTTACAACTTTAGATTTATGTATTTTACAATTATCATGCAAAATAATAGGTTTTCTTAAATTATATTGGGAATACCAATTAGAAATAGTTTTATTTAAAAAAGATATATAAAGTTTACTATTAATAGATTTTCCTTTAAGAACTAAATAAAAATAGCATATGTTATTATAATCCATTGTTATAATTAACATTCACTTATCAATAAAGTGTTTATTTAAAGGAATTTGTAAAGGGGGATGATTTAGCTTAATCTAACACCTTGATTTATGTTTTAGCAAAAGATTATACAAAAGAATTTAAGATTTATCAATTGTAATAATTTACTGTAAAAACCTTGGTTTCTAGCTATACCTTAGTAAGATTTGTTTAGCAATAGCTACTCTAGCTTTTTTTTAAGTTTTAGTTAAATTATAAAGTACCTATTTTACATTTTTATTAATTAAATTTAATTTAAACTTTAATATATATAAAATACTTGTGTAACTAATATTAAAATGTCTTGATAATTCTTTAGCTGAAATAAAAAGGTGTTTTTCAATATAATTTTTTATTTTATTAACAATTAAAAGAATAACAGTTAAAATTAATCTTCTAGATTTTAACAGGTTTTAGGTAGTTTCTCTCCTAGCTTTAAAGTAATTTACCTAGTAATAAATTGTTGATTTAGATAATACTTCATTACCAAAAGCTGTTTGTAAATTTTAAATGATTTTAGAGGGTTTGTGGTTAAGTTTTACTAATACTAAAATAAAAAACTTTTGATAGTTACTATTTAGTTTAAGTATGATTAAATTAAACAACTAATTTTAAAAAATTAATTTTTAATCAAAAAAATTATTATATATATATATATATATAATTCAAAACTATTTATTTTCTTATTTGTTTTATATATATTTGCTTATTTGAAAGTAATAATATGTTTGAAAAATCAGAAATTAAAAAATTTCCCATTTCTTCAATTCTATAGTAATATTAATATAGGAATTAAGTAATAGTATAGTTTAAAAAATATAATTAATTAAATTATTAGTATATATTTTATCAAAATTAAAACTTAGTTTAAAATTAAATTTTTTATTATTATTAATTTTTAGCATATTTATAATAAGTTGCTTATATTTAAAATATAGTTTTATTAAAAATTGAAATTTAACATTTCATAAACTAATTCAATATTTTTAGAACTATATTATAAGAATATATATATATATATATAT
>JNEM01014917.1:0-34643 GCA_000697335.1 Conidiobolus incongruus B7586 | reverse complement strand
TATCTTTTTATTTAAGTTAAAGAATTATCAAGATTTTTTAATATTAGTTATATAAGTATTTTATATATATTAAAGTTTAAATTAAAATTAATTAATAAAAATATAAAATAAATACTATATAGTTTAATTAAAGCTTAAAAAAAGTTAAAATAGCTATTGTTAAACAAAACTTATTAAAGTATAACTAAAAACCAAAGCTTTTATAATAAATTATTATTATTAATAAATCTTTGGTTTTTTTATATAATCTTTTATTAAAACATAAATTAAAATATTAAATTAAATTCAATTAACCACTTTTACAAATTTCTTTAAATAAATACTTTATTAATAAGTAAATATAAATTATTATAATAAATTATAATAGTATATACTATTTTTATTTAATTCTTAAAGGAAAATTAATTAATCATAAACTTTATATTTTTTTAAATAAAATTATTTTAAATTAGTATTCTTAATATAATTTAAGAAAACTTATTATTTTATATGATAATTATAAAATATATAAATATAAAGTTGTAAAAAATTTTCTAATTAAAAATAATTAGAAAAAACTACTATATTTAATATATTCTTTAGATTATAGCTTATGTAATTATAATAGTTTTAAGCAATTAAAAAACTAGCTTATAAGAAAAAAAATTTCTACAGGAAAATTTAATTGGTTTGTAAAATATCAAATTTTAGTTTTTAATAAAAAGAACTATTATTTAGATATTAGATCTTTGTTAAAAGTATAGCAAAAAGTTATTAGAAATAAAAGAAATTATTAATTTTATATTGTATATTTATTTTTACTTTTTATATATTAAAATGTATAATTTTTTTCAATTGCAAAAAATTCCCATTATTTAAATTACAAAGTAATACTAAAGTTTAATAATACTTATAAATCTTTTATTAAATAATAAATTCACAATTTCTAGTTCAGTGTTTAAATCAAAATATTTTGTATTTGATAGATTTGTGTTTGCAAATGCAAAAGATAAATAAAGCATTATTGACTCAATCAGAAGTATCTGTCTAGTAAGCTGAAGGTCACCAGTTTGATTCTAATAGAAAGCATATTTGGAATGGACTTACCTTCTTTATTATATTTGCCTACTTATTCACATTAATATTTATAAAATTGATATATAATTTTCATTCCTAATCATGAATATTATCAAACTATCAATATTTTCAAGTTTAAATTTTGATCAATCATTTCAATATATATTTGTCAAAACCTGCTCTATATCTTATTTCAACGCCAATATACTCATTATAAAAGTTATTTTATATATAATTCAATTCATTATTAGATCTATTTGAGTTAACACAATATAGTACAATATGATTATCAATTAACTATTTTTTTTTCTTAAATATTTTTTATTTTTTTGTATTAAATAACTCACTAAAATGAATAGTTATCAAAGTTGATTCTTCCTTCTTGAGAGTTATACTTTCCAAATAAAATATTTATTATTTTACCAATATTCCGTTTTGACTTATCATGTGAAATATTTTATAACTATTTTAGGCCTATGAATATAATCCTAAATACCTAAAGTCGTATTATATGGAATTTTTTTTGAATAACTGAAAAGATTAAATTATACTTTTTATAAACAAATTTAATTTTAAAGAAATATCGCTTCAATTAGCATTTTTTAAATATATATATGAAAACATTATACTACTATATTATATTTTTAATCAAATTAAAACCGTAATATTTGAAAATCATATCTATGAATTGATAATTTTAATACGAATTAAAATTTATGTTTTTCTAATACTTTTCAGCACTGTGCCATCAATAATTGAGTTTAAAAGATTTTGGATTTTATTGGAAATCCTAGTTGATCAGAATTAATAATAAGCTGTAAATCTAATCCATTATTAAGAAAATTAAAAAGTAGTTAACTATTTAAGCAACCCATATATGCAAATATATTGGATAAGACTATATTTTTCATAATATTGAAATTTCTAACTGACTATATTCCAATGATCAAGACCAGGATTTACCATTTATTTAACAAACTATTTAATTAGCTAGTACTTATTTTAACTATACACTACTATAAAAAATGAATCATTATTCCTAAATATATTTATCTTGTATCGTTAAAAATGAAATTACAAATCATTCCCAACAATAATAAAAAATTAACGCGTAATTTGATCATTCGTTTACCAAATTTCTAGAAAAATCAAGCGAATTATAGGCTTTATTTTAGGATGAATACAATTTAAATTTGATGAGTAATTAACTATTGAATCAATAACATAAACTTATAGTTAGTTAAAAATTATTATTTATTTATATCATTTTCTATTTTACAAAAATAATTTCACTAATTTTTCAGCCAAGTCTATGGAAAATCACTTTTCAAAAATTCTTAATGGAAAATGCGCTTTACAAATATAATAATCCCAAATTTATGTTTATTAAATTAGTCTAACCATACTAAAAATGAAATCTCGTATTATTGATTTTATTGGACAATTAGATTACTTTAAAAATTAGGCAACTCTAAATATGCCAAAATTCGATATTTCCTATCAAAATCACAATTAATTTCCTAATTCAAAGAAAGAAACATATCCAAGTTAAAAAGTCGATCCCTCCCAAATATGATTGGCTCTAGGCTTGTATGAAGTGGTTCAATTTAGAAAGAGCTGACAAAATGCTTAATCTATTAGTAGTATTAAAAAATTCCCAAAAGTTGAATATGAAAAAGATTAATAATGAAACCAATAATAAGGCGAAAAAGTTTTAATAAATTAGCTTATCCCGATTCATTTTAATATTTTCGTATTTTAATTTTTAATTTTTATATTTTTTTTACTTTTTACTTTTTGTTTGTATTTTAGTTTTTAATATATTTCAACTTTAAAAAAAGTATACATAGTTTATTATTTTTGGAGCATTTAATCTAATTGACAATAGCTTTATATAGTGTTTAATTTATATCAACTCCTGAAGTTCAAATTTACTTGTTAATTTTTTCAATATTTTTATCCTAATGCTTTTTAAAAAGAGTAACAGTAATAAAAAAGTAATTAAATATTTATTCTTCAATTTTGTATATATTAATGATTTTATTAAATTTAGGCTGAAACTGAAGAATTATTTAATAATCCCTATATTAATGATGAAACTTCAGAAAATGCTCAGAATGACACAAATGGGAAAACACCATTATTGAGTGAACATTCAGAAGACAAAACTTCTTTTGAATCTGCTTATGAAGAAGCTGACGAACCTCATTCTTCAACATCCACCCATTTTGATTTAGATATTGCTTCTGACTCCTTACAAGAAGAGCAAATAGAAAAAGAATCTCTTCTCCCCAACAAAACAAAAAAGAATTTACCTCAACAACGCTCTTCTTCACCCACGCATCCATTAAAATCAACTGACGAAGATGAAATTAGTGTGCTTCCAGCTGAAAATGATACAAAGTCTGAGACTACCGAGAATCAACCCACCGAAAAAGCCCCTGTTCCTCCTACCAATACCCCTTCAAAACCACCAATAGTGGTCAAAGGGGGCAACGACGGAGTATTTGCTAATTTATCCGCCAAGCCTGAAATCACCAAACCTACTACAGATGATCCTCCCACAATTAACGTAGAAATGGAGGACGGCCCACCCAATGAACCCCTTCCCAATTATGACCAGACCATGCAGGAGCCAAGTCCTCCTCAATTTGACAATATGGCATTTATTCCGATGGCAGCAGACGATGTATTGGTGGATCACCTACCAGTGGGATCCATTTACGCATTCTTGTGGAGTTACATTGTGAGTTTTATGTTCGAGTGGGTTGGTTTCGTATTAACTTATCTCCTACACATCAACCACTCTGGAAGGTATGGATCTTTCGCAGGACTTGGCTCCACCCTGATCAAATTCGGTATTCAATTAATATTCAATCTCAACAATGATCCCGACTTCCCCCAAATCGAAGATCCTAGCGAACCTCCCTCTCACGATAAGGAGAAAGTTGGCAATATGTTGGGTTATATTACGCTCGTAATGGGTTTCATTTTCTTGTTCAAAGCGCTCATAAGTTATCACCGTGTCATCAAGATAAGGAGGGAAATGCTAGCATCTTCGCCGCTACCCCTGTAATTCTCCATTTTACACTTTTTACTACTAACCACCCATTCGTCACTATCCCAAAACTATATTTTGACAGCTTTGAATTTTTAGGAATTTAGTTGATCTATTTTTTAATTTAATAACATACTTTTATATTATTTTTAAGTAATTTTTATTTTGTCTTTATTTTTTAGAATGAATATACTATAAATTTATATATTCCTTCAAATATTATTCAAGAATAATCATCATTTTCAAGTAAACATATTTAGTTATAATGGCCATTATAATAAAATATATTTATGAACTATATTACAATACAAAACATAAAAGAATTAAACATAAATATTTCATAGTATAAGTTCAATTCAATTGAGATTAAATTAAATATTTGATACAATATTATATTGGATATAATTATATATAGTCGCATGTATAATATTATTAAATATGTAATATTTTCTGTTTAATAAATCTTATTTCAAAAGAATAAATATAAAATACTTCTTACATTTTAAAAACAATTTGTGCTTGAATATCGATTTATATTGAGTAGAGTTTTAATAATTTTAATATTCTTAATACCATTTCATTTTCAATTTATAATAACATATAATGATAATTAAAATAAATTCAACTTAAATAATATTGACACATATACTAAAATAATTAAATTAATTTTATTATTTTAATATTTTTATTATATAGTAAAATTACAGATTGATAATTAAATTCTATTGCATTATATATTACGTAAATAGATATTTTATATTAAGTGAGCTGTGTTATCAGATTTTTAACTCAAAGTATAAATATTTTGAATTCAATAATACACAAACCATGTAATTATCATTAGTGTTAATATTATTAAACTAACAATAATATTCTTGATATTCCATTAATTTATTATTATGATTAAATATTAAGTTATTGAATGATAATGAATATATACTGATAATAGTCTATATTTTACTAATTATTTTAATATTTCATAATATTCATTTTTATATACTTATCAATTAAAACATGAACTTGAATATTAATTTTATTTTATTCAAACTATAATTTAATTATTCAAGTATAAAATTATATAAATATAAAAATATTTTTATATATCAGTTTATCAAATTTTAGTTTAGTTAATAAATCTATATCAATTATTATTAATATATTTGAAAACTTAAAGGGTGGAAAAAAGTTTTATATCAATTTGAATTTCAAGTATTAGAATTTTATTGAAATATTATTTAGAAAATTTTCTATATAAAAGTTATTTATCAAAATTTTTATATAAAATGACTACATTGATTATAAATACTGCTATTACTGTACCCAGGATTTCCACAGTTTCTGAGCAGGCTTATAAGTATTCAATCAAGACTCAGATAAATTATTATTTATATCATAAATACTTGGATATTATTCTATAAAAATATTAAATATATAATATTAAATGATATAGCACCAAACACACTATTTTTAACTTTAGTTTAATATAAACAATACTGACTTTGTCTTTCCCTTCACAATATAAGAACAAGTCGGAATCTTTTGAATCAAATCTGGACATTGGAAGCTTTTTCAAAACTTTAAAATACGACCTTATATAACAGTATTAGCATTTTAAAAAAATCACTTGAATATAAAAATATTTTTAATATTAGATAAAGACGTAATTAAAAACACTAGCTTCTAATCCTTATTTAAATCAGCTTATAAAGGATTTTTATTTAAATTATTTTTACCAATAAAAACTAGTTTTTTATTAGATTTAATATTTTTATATGAAAATTTGAATAAAATTAATAAATTTATAATTCATAAATATATTAAAAAATATAATTTAATAAGTGATGTTATTAAAACTGTTATTATTATTGTTCATATATAATGAAAATATAAAAAAAAATAAAAGCAAACAAAAAAATAGGAAAATCAAATTTTTTATAATTTTTATTATGGAAATATTAATAAAATAATTCAGGTTAATGATTTATAATTAAGATTTGGTTTAGGTTGAAAGGAGTATTATATACCTAATTAACAAATGAACAACGAAGTATTTAAATATAAATAGCTTTCAAGATCAAGATATTGAGTATTAGGATCTCCTTTAAATAAAATTATAAATATTTTTAAACATTTTATGCCTAATTTGTTAGGTGAGGAAAAATTTAAATATCATCTTATAAGTATTTCTAAATTAATTATTATTAATTCTAAATACAAAAATGAAGTGAATGTTTATTGTCATATTTATTTGAATATCAAGCCAATTCAAGTATTTAAATTATTGCTAAAAAATAATTATAATGCTTACCTTCCAAAGAAAAGGCTTGATAAATTCTAAAGTTATTTGAGATTAATAAATAACCAGACTCCCATATGAAATAAAGTTCAAATACCAATCCTGGCCTTTGATCTTAATATATATCTATATACTTTTATTCTACATTACTCTTCTTAAAATTAATATATTATATATTAAAGCATTTAATGGATTGATAATTTATAAAATATTTATGACAAGTTTCAAAGTATAAAATTCTAAAAAAGTTATTATCAAAAAATAATTAAAGACAAAAAAATTAGATTAAAACTATATAAATAAAATATACTAACAATTTACAAAATTAATTATAAAATAATATGATATTGTTTAATTTTTTGTATTTAAGGTTCAGAAAATAATAAAAAAATAAAATAAATATATTAAGGGTAAATTTAAAAGCCATGTTAGGATAGTCTTATTATATATTTAATCAAAGTTTATTTAATAAATTACAAGTATCTTAGGTGCAAAGTAGTCATTTATGATAATATTGTATTTCAAAATTCCCTTTCCATTTCGATTCAATAGTTAAGACAAAACTATTTCTAATTTAGTCTGAATTTGTCAGTCCATAATCAAAGTATATCATTCATTGAATCAACTATTTAGATAAGCCTATTAATAAATAATATACTAAATAATATTATGAGTACTCTTCTTACAACTATTTTAATTTACAAAATTTATTATAATACACAATAATAAATACCATATAAGAAAATTATATGGTAATTATGTTCATATATAACTTAAATAAATAAGATCTTTAAGTTTCTTTAATATTAGGTTAATATTGATAAAAATATCAATACTATTATAAATTGCTCTTTTATTATCAAACATTCAGTCAAGCTAGTTTTCGAGGATTGGTGTTAAGGCTTGTTTTTTATGATCTTCAGATTATTTAAGACTTGGACAAGTTTAATTACACATTGTATATAATGTTCGTGATATTTAATATATATTATTCACTTGATAATTTATTATATCAATGCTATTCATATTTTAAAGATATTTTTTATATTATATATAATTAATAATATTGATATTTTTAAAAAATTATTTCACTATTTTAATAATAATTTGATAATTTTGTAATTTTATCATAATATATATATTTAAATTGGCTGCCAAATAGATATTAAAATTATAAGTTAGTAAAATTTCTATTGTTAACTTTTTAGTCAAAAATAACATAGTTAACAAATATTATTTAAGGTAAATCAATAGCCTATTTCAGGTATCAAAATGGATTTATATCAACCGTTAACCTTGGCCTTGACTCCCAAAAAAGATATAATAAGAAGGATTCAGAGCTAGAATTAAACCCATCATCTCTGGAATATAAAGTGGGAATCATAAAAATAGACCATCATAATACTTCTAATATATTTTAAAATATTAATATTTGAAATTTTGGAATGTATTATATAGCATATTTATTTAAAATACATAGTTATATATTATGATTCTAATAATTTTCCTTTTTTTTCATATATTTCCCCTTTTTATACTAATTTAAATTTCATATTCCACAATAGTTTTATGGTAGAATTTAATTCAAATGAAATATAACTGTTTCAAAGATAGTGATAATTACTGTGATATTACTCTTTTTATAATGTTATTAGTATATATTAAAAAGAATAATTTAAAAAAATTCATATTCTAATTGATAGAAATTATAAATATATTTAGTAATAATAAAAAATGCAATGTTCAAAGTTAAAGATTATATTATATATTTTTAAAAATTTCATAACTTTATAATTATTCATTTATCAATAATTAATATAATTATTATACTTAAGTTATTAGTATAGAAATTAAAAAATGGGAAATTTTTTAATTTCTGATCTTTCAAACATATTATATGTTTTGAAAGATTATATATATATAATATATAGGAAAATAAATGTTTTCAAACTATATATATATATTTAATTTTAATTATTTTTTTTATTAAAATATTTTGATTTTAAAATTTACACTTAAATTTAATCATGTTTAAACTAGATTGTGATTATCAAAAGGCTTTCATTTTTGTATCTTTAAAACTTAACTATAAACTCTTTAAAATCATTTAAAACTTGCAAACAACTTATGGAGATGGTGTTTTATCTAAAATTACCATATATCACTAGATTTGTGATTTTAAAGTTAGAAAGGATATTTTTTAAAATTTACCAAAATTTAAAAAACTAATTTCTACTATTATTCTTTTACTTACTAATAGAGTAAAAAAATAAATTAAGAAATACCTTTTTATTTCTGTTAGAGAATTATTAAAGCAATTTAATATTAATTATACAAGGATGTTATATTTACTTAAGTTTAAACTTAGATTAATTAATAAAAATACAAAATAGATATCTTATAATTTAACAAAAGCCTAAAAAAAAACAAAAGTAGCTATAATTAAACTAAACTTATTAAAGTATAACTAAAAACAAAAGTTTTTACAATAAATACTTATAATTAATAAATCTTAGATTCTTTTATATAATCTTTTATTTAAAAATAAAACAAGATATTAGGTTAAACTAAATTAATCCCCTTTATAAATTCCAATGAATAAATATTTTAAATATAAGTAAATGTTAATTATTATTATAGATTATAATGGTATATAGTTTTCTTATTTAATATCTCATGGAAAATCAATTAATAGTAAGTTATATATTATTTCTTTAAATAAAACAATTTTTAAATGGTATTCTTAACATAAATTAAAAATACTTATTATTTTGCATAATAATTATAAAATATATAAAGTTAAAACTGTAAAAAATTTTTTATATAAAAAAAATTAGAGGGAGTTACTACATCTAGTATATTTATTTGATTATAACCTATGTGATTATAATTGTTTTAGATAATTAAAAAAATAGCTTGCAGGAAAAAAAATTCTTGCAAACAAATTAAATTAGTTTGTAAAACATTAAATTTCAGTTTTTAATAAAAAGAATTATTTTTTAGATATTAGAAGCTTAATAAAAGTATAGAAAAGAGTTATTAATAATAAAAGAGGCTATTAATTTTATATTATTCATTAATTTTTATATATTATTTATTAATTTATTTATTTAATTTCAATCTTAAAATTGTGCCTTTATTCAATTTCTATACTAATATTATCTACATTGATGAGGATATACACTTTAAACAAATTGGAAGTTATTTTAAAAATATAATTTAATTAGGTTTTGCATATTTGAATATATGAAAAATTCTTTATGAATCTATAATTTTTATTTCTGATATTAGAAATTATTTGATTTAATATTAATTTAGAAAAAAATTTCAATTTTTCAAATTATAGTTTTCATTAAGCTTTTAGCTTAGTGTTATTTGCATCCATTTTTGTCATAGATTGTTATTGAGTGTAGTTTTAAGTATATTATAGATTTTTCAACCTTATTTTAATTTTAAACTAATCAAAGAGTAGAATTTAATCATTTATATTTGAATCCAAACTCAAATTTCACTATAAATTAATGTTAATAGCAATCTTTATTATTGTTTGATGGTTAGTTAGAATTTGAAATAAGATCAAATCAAATTCAAAATAAATTCAATTATAAATCAAACTTTTAAATCAAAACTCCTAATAATCAAATATCTTATCCAATTGAAAATTAATTCATACGACCTATTAATAATTTTACAATGACCAGAATATGATTGAAAGAGAAAAAAAACAAACGAGACTAAACAGTCCAATCATATTGAATATATGCTACACGTTCATCAACTTTTAATTAACGTGTCATACCAATGGTTGTGTAACTCGCGTATTATTATTTTTAATTGGGGATTTCTTAAAGTGGAGCTTTGAAATTTTAAGAGTTGGTTTTATCTAAAGTGTTAATATTTCGCGAAAGGTTTAAAATACGCTTAATATTTGGTAAGTCCTGTTGAGGTAATTTATTTATTGTGACATTTCTAATAAAAATTAAATTATAATTATTGTTAATAAATTATTTTATTTATTATTTTGTAATATCTTAAACAATTTTACATATTATAACTTAGATCATATAGAGTAAATAATAAAAAAATATAATAATTTATAAAATTTAAAAATATTAAGTATCTACTATCTAATATTTATAATAAATAAAATATCTGGCTGATGATTATTCAATTAATTATATTTATATACACCATCTCAAATAGGTGAAAACCAAATAAATACTCAATTAAATTACTTTATTTGATTTATTCAAATATTTCTAAAAATGTTATTTTCTTAATTTAGCAAATTCCAAATCTCAAAAAAATTTCTCAAGAAACGAATAAATAGAATCTTATTTCACCTGATCAAAAATTGAATCACATAAAATTAGCATTAGGGCTGAGGGTTTACCCCACAAAAAAATTCACCAAATTAAGTATGTATGAATTTTTTTTATCAAGTCTGTCAATGTTTTTGATAGTGTTCCTTTTTACTATTTGAAATGTGTTTCAATTTATCACTTGAAAATAGTTTCATATCGATAAAGAATATTTTAATAAAGCATCAACAACACGTTGAAATATTTTAATGAATTAAATCACTTCAAATCAACAATTGATTAAATCATAAGTATCAAAATTTTTTTTCAGAGTTGAAATCATCTCGGTTACTCAAAAATTATATTGCCAAATTTTATCCTTATAAAATATTTTTAAATTTCCACCTAAATTTTCTTCCTTTACGCAGGAATTCGGTGAGAGATTCGGATTAAGAGTACCGAAAATTAGTTGGATTCAGTTAAATTTTCAACCATTTTCATCCTCATATGGTACAACTTAACTCTAAGTTAGGTTGCACCAAATTTTTTTATTAATTGATAGATAGATTTATGATTGATAATTATCGTACTAAATTTAATTTGACAAATTAACTTGAAAAATTTTAGCGACAATATAAGAATTTTTATTATATTGATATTTCATAATAAATAATAAAATATAATTATTATATGAGTATAAATGATCTAGTACAAGATTTATTGATTATTAAATAAAACTATTTCATATAGTATAAAGATAAAAATATATATAATGTTACTGATTGATTAGTAAATATTGTGATGTTAAAGATATCAAATCGGATGCAGTTAAAAATACGTTAAATATGAGTTAAAAAAACTATTAATTAGTGTGTTGTGGTTTAACGACGAGTTTCATGATAGTCATCACGGCCTAAATCAGTAAGAGGAACTTGTTTAGTTTCGGGTAGAAGGAAAGTAAAAGCAAGACCAATAGCCATGAAAATACCAAAGATGATGAGTAACTTGTCGACAAAAGCACCAGGACCACCAATATCCTTCAATTGAGAGAAACCAGCTTGAGCGACAATAGCACCCAATTTACCCATAGCAGAGGAGATACCATGACTACTTGATCTATATCTGCTGGCGAAGATTTCACCAGGAATGATGAAGGTAGTGGCGTTGGGTCCGAAGTTCTGGAAGAAGTTTGCTAAGACATAGAGGACAATGAAACCAACGATAGAGGCGTCCAAGATGGTCTTGTACCAGATACCCATGATAAGGTAAAGGACAGTCAAGATGACGAAGCCCATAATTTGAATGGTACGACGACCCATGCGATCAACAAAAGCAACGGTGAACCAGTAGCCTGGAACGGAACCCATAAGAGCAAGGATGAAACTACCGAGAGCAGATTTGTAGAGATTTTCATAAGGATGAGCATTAGCATCACCAGCAAAACCAATGGCAGTCAAGATGATACCGTTGTTCAAGTTAATACCGTAGAAAGCGACATCAAGAGCGAACCAGCACATACAAGTAGCCAAGATGATTTTGAAATTGGCCCATTTGCTGTAATGTCTGCGAAAGTCAGCCCAGGTGATGCGTTCGGGAGCAGCAGCAGCTTGAGTAACCTTTTCAGAGACATCAACGGTTCCTTCTTCAACTTGGTTGCTAGTTTCATGGGGAGTTTCTTCCATTGTCAAACGGAAGTAGACACCAACGGCACCTGGAACAAGACCCAATCCAATGACAAGTCTCCAGGCAATATCCAAGTTGTTGATATCTTGCATGATTAAATCCTTCATGGCAACAATAACGATCAAGGAAACTAAGGAACCAGCCAAAATACCAAAACCCTGCATAGCAAAGACAGCACCAATCATAGCACCACGGTTTTGAGTGTTGGCGAATTCGGAGGTGATAATAGCGGAAGAGGGATAATCACCACCAATACCAAAACCAAGGATGAAACGCCACATGATTAAAGTGGAAGTGGCAGAGAGACCAGCGTGAGAGGAAGCAGAGAAACAGGAAGCGAATGTGGCGACTAAAATAATACAGAGTTCACTACCGTAAATACGTTTGCGGCCAAACTTATCACCTAAGTAACCGAAGGTCAATTGACCGATCAAAGTTCCGATTAAAGCGGCGGCAGTGAGACCAAGCATAATACCAGCAGGGACATGACCTTTGTTATCGGGGAAGTAGACATAACCGATCATTTGAGAGACAATACCAATTACGAATAAATCATAAGCATCGGTGAAGAAACCAACACCAGCAATGAGACAAGCTTTAAGATGATACCAACCGAATTTGGCATTTTCAAGCTCTTCTAGCCTTTGACGTCTGAGATCATTTTGATTAATATGGGTGTTGGCAACGGAAGAACTGGAAGACTGACTACTCATTTTAAATATACTAAAGCAGTCAAAATAGAAATAGTTGATTAGTAAATTATATTAAATTACTATATCGCTAACTAAGATTACGAGGTCCATATTTATATCATAGAAACGATTTCCCCATCTCCTACTACATGAAATCTTTAGTGGAATTGTTGAATTTTGTTCCACACCAGATTTGGATAATTTACCACACCCAATATTCACCTCGATTGGTAATTGATTTCAGGAAATTCATTTTACATTCATATTACTTACTCCAGGTCTTGGACTTTCCTTATATGGCAAAGTTTTCAATATGAAAGTATTCATCAATACTCCCATGGATTATTTTAAATATAAATCATATGTACCCAAGTGATTAAGAAATATAGAATATTTAATAGCATTAGAATTTTGAATTGAATACCCCAATAGACTATAGGATATGCCAACATTTACTATTTTATTGAAATAAATAATTTAATATTATAATTTTGTATATTGAATTATTGAAATTTAATTTAATTTAAATGTCAATATAAAATTTATATATAAATCAAATTTAAAAACAATAATATAATATAGTAACTATTAAAGATGAGTAAAATATTAAAAATATCACAGTAATTTAAGATTGGCCATAATTCTAATTTATATTATAACCAATAAAAATAAATTACTAATTATATATAATCGGAATATTATATAATTTGCATAGAATAATTAAATAAAACAATTAGAGATTAACCTTATGAATCATTATTACGATTAATTCTCAACACCCCTTTGACCGCAATGCTGTCTCGTTTTTTATGCTATATGAAATCCTCTATTTCCTTGATTACGTTAGTGCTTTACGCATCTATCCAACTAACCAAATTAAATTGATTTTTTAATTTACTATTCATTTGGTTTGTTTCAAATTCAAATCCTTATCCCTTTATAATAATTTATCCGGGCCGAGAAGATTTAAAATATACCTTTCAAGGTGATTTTATTTAATCAAACTAGTCATTTTATATTATTAATTAAAATATTGAATATATAGCATTAATTTAATCAGTTTAAATGTATTCATTTATATTGAATACTAAATCAATAACAAATAATGGATGAATTTTAAATCAAATCATAATTTATTTTCAGAATTATTGAAATTTTAATTAACCCTCAATTGAAAAATTTTTTTAAAAAAATTGATTAAAAATCTGGGGTAATAATTTGTAAACTATATTCTGAACCTATATTAATAATATTCTCAGGGTATCAAAAGGTCATTCTTTGCTACTATTTGGTCATTTTTCTTGGAATTGATGGTGCGATAATTTTGAATTTGAATTTGATGATCATAAGATGACTATTGTATTTGAATTCAAATTTTAAAGGGATTAATTCAATTTTCATACTTGCATTTATGGTGCATTAAGGAGTGCTTGGTAATACTGCGATTTATCACTAGATATTTTAGTATCAATAAGTTTGTACGATTGAGTTGCTAAAAACAAAGATAAATTTTTGAATATCTCATTACAAATTACAATGAGTAATTTAGTGATATTGGTACATTTAACCAATATTTTGAATCAAATCAAAATTCTTGAAAATCTTATTTCAATTGGCTACAATTCTTTTTCATTTTACAAGAAAAATTAAAATTGTAATTTATCTTAATGTAATATCAATGATTTCAACCTCTGAGTAAATGACAAAATAATATAGTTGCAATAACTTGAAAACTCTAGGTTAATACCGATATCATTAATGCTATAGAAATATAATATCCTTAACAAGATCTTCCAAATATAGAAAATTGGCTAGGCTTTCTTTAATCCCTTTGAATTTTGCAATATAAGCTTTTTACATATTAAAACAAGATTAGTATGCATTTTACCACATCATTGTGCAATGAACAAACTTAATCTTATCACTAATTATTATTAATTAATAGGATTCAAAGGTTTATAATATCGATGCTAATTAAACGATAGAAGGCTGTTTTTGATGGTTAGTCATAATATCTTTAAGTTGATTATTGTTAATATTCTTAACCTTTTAGTGTGCCATTGTTATAGATAGATATCGTAATAATATATATATACATATATATATATATCCTGTCAAGATGAGCTGTATTCACAATAAGTAATATATCAATTTATCCGATACATTGGTTGACATAGTTTGTAATAGCTTTCTAACTTTTTTCATTTACATAATTAATAAATATAAATTAAATTTCAAATTTGAAATTTATCAAATTCAAGTTAAATGAATTCTTACAATTTTAAATAAAATTCAGATTAAAATTTGATTACATATTATTCAATCTAGCATCTTTTTTTGTAGCAAGTTAAAATGTAACTCAAATCATATAAAATGACTGGATAATATAAAAATTGATTGAGTGTAACGAGTTAATCTAGTTTGATATTGAATATAAGTACTAACAAGGTGATTATTTAAATATTATTCAAGCGATTGATAATTAAAATTATAACACGAACTAGTAATATGATACTAAGATTTTAATTAAGTTTAATAGTTTTTTAATTTATAAACTGCAATATTAAATAATTAGCTGATTTCTGATCAATATTATTTAATACTATTTTTGGTAATTATTAATATTTTGTTTATGAAATAATATTTATTGTTCATAGATCGATCAATAGTATTTTAATGCTGAAAATAGATAAATGACCAAATAATATCATAGCTGGAAAAATCTGAAATTCATAATTGCTTCAAAATTTTATTATCAATCATATTAATAATTGATATAAACTCAATAGTATTTTAGAATCATATAACATTATATAATATGATAAAAAATCTTCAATATAATGAACTAACCATCGTATATATTTTACTTATTGAATTAATGTCAAAATTGCTATGATTTGTGCTAAAAAATGATTATTATTTGACAATTCAAATATCACAATCTGGATCTCGAAATCCTAATTTGAACCAAAATTATGTGGTTTGAATTTGATAGAAAATATCCCAATTAGCTAATATAGGACAAGTAACACCTTATTGTTGTCCATATAACTACTCTAAGTTTTGATTCCGAAATTTAGAAGTTTCCAATTACCATTACTCGCACATCTATGATTTGTAAAATGAAAATTTACATCTGAATATTTGCAATTTACTTAAATGGTAATTGAAAATTTTGTCTCAAATCTTAAAATTGTAGAAAAAAGATAAAAAAATAATAGAAAATTTGAATAAAATATGACCAAAGTATTTTTTAGATATATTTCAAAGTTATTCTCGATGAGTAATATATAATATAAAATATATAATTAATACGAAAACAGAGTGTTACAAAAATAATTTGATCATATTCGATTTTAATGTTTAAACAAAAATGAAACCAGATTTTACTATTTATTTCTCAAGGCTTGAACTCAAACTTGGATAACAAAATATTTGATTTGTATTTTAAAATCAAATAGAGAAATTTGATGAAAATCAACATAGCTCTTTATCGCTCGATTTTTCAAATTGTGAATGTCAAAATCAGCCAACGTACTTTTTTTAAAACACTTATGTTGCCTATTAATAGATATATTAATCTCGATAAAAAGACAAAATATAAGATATTAGTCAATATATATATATTAAACAATATATTGAGAAATACCCATTCAACTGATACTATAATTCAAACGTTCTTGAATTTCGATCTGATAACATTTTTTATTTTGATAGACATAATTATTCAATATAGATTAAATATTCAGCCATGTTTATATAATCAGTTCAATTGTGTTATTCAATTATATTCTTAAATTATATAATAGTAATATTGATAATTATTATAAATAAATTTTAGAAATAATTATTCAACAATACACTTGTTTCTATAAAAATTTCGTCATTTCATTCTTTTGGAATGAATTAAATTATTGAATAAAAAATAAGGTCAAAGAGTTTCCTCCAGTAATATTCAATATAAACTTTTTTACATTGTTTGAAAAATATTTTTTTTAATTATACATACTTTAAATTTTATTAATAGTTATAATAAAACTAACTAATAAAAACATTATTTTGTTATTATATTTATGTTATATTTAATATGGTTTTAAAAGCTATCAAATAATATTATATAAAAATTGCTATAAATCTTTTTTCGAATAATATATAAAGATATTTGGAGTTTCAGATTATTTAAATTATATAGTAGGATTTAATTCAGATATTGTTACCTAATTTAAATGAAATTTTGTTTCCAAGCAGAATAACAAAATATGTTGGTATTTTATTATCAAAACAGTGATTTTTTTATAATCTGAGTTTTAATATTGTTATTTAACATAATCGATAATAGTTTTCATATATCATATGAAATGTAATATTGGTATTAAAATATATATCAAGTAATATTGATATTCAATTTTGTGTTTTATAAAACTATATTAATCTCTAAAAATTATAAAAAAATTTGATTTTATACCTATCAGTTCAATATCATATTAAAATAAAAATTTATCATTATTTAACTTGAAATAAAACTAGCAAAAAATATTCTCATTTCTAATTCTATTTTTTCACCGTCATATACATATATTTTGCCTTCATGCATCTTAAAAATAATTGATATTGCATATTTTAAAATTCATTCGACAAAATTCTATGATTTGGATGGTAATAATTATTGTGAATAATAAATATTGTGGTCTATATCAAAATATTTAATCAATACAAAACCGACATCATTTTTAATTGAGTATCGAACGTTAATATATTTTAGATTAATAATTGATGATATAATTTTATTGGTAAAAATTACACTATGTTAACAAATGTCAATATTATAACACTATCGAGTTTCAAAATAATCCTCACGACCTAATTCTTCAAGGCTGATGCCCTTAGTTTCTGGAAGTAAAAATGTGAAAGCTAGACCTAAAGCCATGAAAATACCAAAAATAATAAGCAGTTTATCAACAAAAGCACCATGACCGCCAATATCTTTCAATTGTGAAAAGCCAGCTTGTGCTACAATTGCACCCAATTTACCCATTGCAGAAGAGATCCCATGTCCTTTAGATCTATATTTTGTGGGGAAAATCTCTCCTGGTATGATGAAAGTAGTTGAATTTGGTCCAAAATTCTGGAAAAAATTAGCTAATACGTACAACACAATAAATACAACAATTGAAGTATTTAAAATACTTCTATAAAATATGCCCATAATTAAATAGAGAATTGTTAAAACTGTAAATCCCATAATTTGAATTGTTCTCCTGCCTATACGGTCAACGAGTGCAACTGTTACCCAGTATCCAGGAACTGAACCCATTAGTGCTAAAATAAAGCTCCCAAGCGCAGATTTGTAAATGTTGTCATATGGATGGAGTGTAGAATCGTCGGCAAATCCAATAGCAGTTAAAATCAAACCATTATTAAGGTTAATACCATAGAAAGCAACATCAAGGGTGAACCAACACATACAAGTAGCCAAGATAATTTTAAAATTTACCCACTTACTATAGTGTTTAGCAAATTCCTTCAAACTGCCATGCGTCGGTTCCATTTCTATATTTTCAACAGGTTTCCCCTTACTTATGAGTTCTGCTTCTTTCTCCAATTGAGCCTTGTAATGAGGTGTTTCTTCCAAAGTTAATCGAAAATAAACCCCAACGGCACCAGGAACTAATCCAAGACCTACAATTAATCTCCACGCAGTGTCCAAATAGTTGGGATCTTCCAAGATCAAGCTCTTCATTGCTACGATAACCACTAGGGTTGTTAAAGAGCCAGCCAAAATCCCAAAACCTTGCATTGCAAAGACTGCTCCAATCATGGCGCCTCGATTTTGGGTAGTTGCGAATTCTGAAGTGATAATAGCTGATGAAGGATAGTCACCACCAATTCCAAATCCAAGGATAAAGCGCCACATGATTAAAGTTGACGTAGTGGTAATTCCCAGTTTGGCAGATGCTGAAAAACAGGATGCAAAGGTAGCGACTAAAATAATGCATAACTCACTTCCATAGATTTTCTTACGACCAAATTTATCTCCTAAATAACCAAATGTTAACTGACCAATGAGTGTACCAACTAGTGCAGCAGCGGTCAATCCCAGCATAATATTAGCTGGAACTTGGCCTCCATTCTCAGGAAAATAGACATGGCCTATCATTTGAGATACAATACCAATAATGAATAAATCGTAAGCATCAGTAAAGAAGCCTACACCAGCTATCAGGCAAGCTCTTAGCTGCATCCAACCGAATTTTCCATTCTCAATATCTTGTAATCTTTTCCTATTTGATTCAACAATTGACGGATTTGAAGTAGGACTTGATAAAGGTGATTCTAAACTCATTTTTATTAAAACTACTTTTTTATTTGTATGAATTAGCAATTTATAATTGATATTCATCGAAGGTTTATATACTAAAAAAATCTATAAATCTCAATACTCTGAGTTAATATCATAATTACAAATTAATCAAATCAGATTACTCACATTAATTATGCAAAATTATGCTTTATTTTAAATACCTAATTAAGATAGTTTCAATTCATCAGTCCCTCTAATGTGTCAGCGCACGTGTATTTAAGTTAGAGTTTTATTGGAACTAGACAATTGCAGGGTTTGATATCATTAAACCTTAATGAATTTCATTCAATTGATTTTATTTTAAATCATCATTTTTCGTTACTAGTTATAACTATATAACCTGATTCTACATATATTTCAACAAAATAGTGTATTTATAATAGTTTTGATTATGATTAATCTACTATAATTGGAGTAAGCGTTTTATTTATTACAATCAAAAAATATGATTATTTAACTAAAACATATAATTTCTTTTAAAATCTGAATCTAATAACAATCAGAAAAGTTGATAATTAAGAAAATACAATTGAATTAATTATGATCATTATATAGTATTTGATTAAAATTATATCTTATTCAGTATAATATTTGTACTAATAGACTATATTTGAACAACTCTAACTTAAAAAAAGTTTATTTAGTAATATTACATCTTTAAATTTTGAACCAAATTTATTAGATTGAAATAGTTAAAGTAATTTTTATCTGAATAATTACTTTCGTCTATCTAACCTATTATAACTATATTCAATTAATGCTGTGAACTACATTATTGATATTTTTAATAGATGGATCACACTTATACAATTCATTTATTTTTATCGTATTTTGTTTTTTTTTTCAATTCCAAAATCAACATTTTTTATTTAAAATTAATTAGAAATTTGAACAAAATTTAATATTATATTTTTTAATAGATTACTATTAATAATGAACTTGAAAAAAATATTATTTTATACCTAATATAATCAATTTTGATGAAATTTTTATCATCTCAAAATTTAATTTTTAAAATATATTATTGTCATTTAATTCAATAATTAATATAAATATATTTTAATTATTATTTTTTTGTTAAGGGTAATAAATGATATAAATTTATTAATACGTACTTATTATCTAAAATTAATACACAAATATTAAGTATATTTTTTAATATATTAGCTTTATAATAAATTCATTATCACTTCTAACATTAACTACAAAAGAATATATATGATTCTAAATTCTATTTGTAATTATTCAATAATTATCAGTATTGGGATTTTTTGAATTCTCATGATTCTTTAAATTGATATTTTTAATATATTGAACCTTATCAACAAAAATTATAACTTATGGATTGAGAACTGTAATGTTGAATAGTTATAAAAAATTAGAGTTATATCATCAGTATTCAATGATTATTGTGAAAAATCATTTAAATAACAACTTATGAATATTCTTTAGTTTGGCATAATGGATGTTTAGAAAATAAAGTTATATATATATCATGATAACATTTTGTCAACTATAAATTGGAAAAATTACTGAATCAAAGTTGTAATATATTAAAATTCATAAAAAATTAGATAAAGTATATTTTATCTTGTCCATTTTATTTTGTTATTTTTATAATACTCGATTTTAACCATTTAGATAATAATAGCCAACTTAAGTATTTTTTTTTCGAGGTATATAAGTTGGTCAGTAAATAATATTATATCAATCAAGTATACTTTAATTGCTCAAATTAATTTTAAAAAATTTTTTTATTAAAATAAAAATTTACTTATCAATAAATTCATTATTAATTCAATTAGTCGAAAATTTCAAATATATTAATTTGTAAATTGATAATAGTTATTCAGTTCCACCGTAAACAATACATTATATAATTTAAAATAGACAAATTAGTATATAAATGATAATTTTCAAAAGAAATATTACTTTAAAGTCTTAACTAAAATTCTGCTATACTAATATAAATTTTGATAGTATTTTCTTCATACAAAAATGAATTAAATTCTCATTAGGAAAAAAAATACTATAAATTGTTCAAAATTTTATAATTATTTTTTAAATAATATAATTAATTAAAAACTATAATACTTTATTGATGTATAATATTATAAAATATTTTGATAGTGAATTATTTTAAATATATTTATAATTAGTGAATATGCTTAAATTAATATCAAATCTATTGTATTAAAACTACGAACTATTAAACACTATTACATTATCAAAATATATTTATTGAGAAATATCAAAATATCATTTAACTTCTAAGTTTGAGCTTAAGGTTAAGATTGGCAATGGTCTTCTTGTTATTGGAAGTAGCGAGAAGGTCAATGGTGTAAGAACCAGCGAAAAGATCTTTGGAGACTTCGAAGGAGCCATCAAAGGAGATATCTCCTTGTTGGAAAGGGCACTTCTTACCAGCCTTGGGGGCAATTTCACAGAGATCGTATTGACGTTTGACGTTAAAGAACAAGTATTTAGCATCAACATCGATTTTACCTCCAGGAACATCTTCCTTCAAGTTACCGAATGCCTTAATGGTGACGTTTTGGCCAATAACGGGGGAGTCAGGGGAGATAGAGAGAGATTTGATAGTCAAGAGATCAGAAGCGGAACCACAGTTGTAAACAATGTTCTTGTAGATGGGAGTGCAAGCAGCACGGGTTTCGACATTTTCAATGACATTGGCAAAGCTGGAGGTAACTAAGGCGAAGACAGTGGCAATGGTTTGCAATTGCATGTTGATGATTATTATAGTATTAATTATTTTACTATTTGGTATTGATTTAAACTGAACAGATGCTGGTATTTAAACTAATTAAAATCTCTCATTAAATAATCCAGAAACAATCTCAAGACCTATTCATACTGATCCAATTCTATATAATTTGAAATCTCGACTTGGAGTTATATTAAGATTTGGTTCATAATTTCCAATAAGATGATCATTGATTGAAAATATTTCAAAATAATTGGATAACAAAGCTGATATGATTTATTAATCTAAATAAATCAAAGTTTAAACTAACGAGAAATTAAAAAACTGACAATATATTAATTAATTTAATTAAAAGGAAAGAAAAATTATAAAAGAATGGTACTTGAAAAGTGATAAAACTTTCAACTGTAAAATCTTATGATCGATTATTTTTCCAGATAATTAAATTGGAATCAAAAGAAAATGGCAAGTTAGAAAGTGTGGTTGGATTTTAATTTAATAGATCTAACTAGGTAATATATTATTTTTTTTACTAAACAAATTATGTCATTTCTTTATCATATGAAATCTACCTATATATTTCGATAGAAGCTTTCAGCTTTGATAAGGTAAGATTTTAATTGATCCATTCATTTAACTAGTATTCAGATCATCCCACATCTTTTAAAAATTAATCATTCAAATTCCTATCATACGGGTAGTTTATCAATTATTTTGTATATTAAATTTACTCATACAATATATTATTACTTCTAATTCGAGAAAATTTAAAAAAAATCTAGAAAATTTGGCAAATTCTTGTTATATCAAATCAAAATTATTATAGTTGAAACATGATATGTGCTGATAATGTGGATTAAATATATTGAATGTCAACTTGTAGTGTTGATAAATCAGTTCAAAAAGGAACCATTATAATTAATTCATCTAATTATTTTTGATTGTAATTTCATAAGGATTATAAGTTATAAGTATAGAAATACTGGTATTAACCAAAATTTTATTGTACAATTTCATTCAAAATTATTATACAGTATTGCTTATTATATACAAAAATGAATGAAATCTAGGTTAATATAGTTAATATGAAATTATTTTTGAGTTAATAATTTTTTAAATTGTTAAATGAATTAGAATTTAAAGACTACCCTCTGGAGTATAGCACCAATAGAAATAAAATGATCCTAAATATCAGTTGGTTCGAATAAACCACAAATAAATATAAACCACAAGCATTTTAATTAATCAAAACTGATTGGTTAAATTTGAAAAAATATTGAGAAAAAATATAATGCTTATATGTTAATAAAGTTCTTGAAATAAACTGAATAGTTTTATTAAAATTTTGATTATTCTTGGTCAATTTATTTCATTATACTTGAATTTGATTATGATCAAAATTGTGTAATGTAAGAAACGGTCCTAAAACACCAAAATTTTTAAGAATATTTTATTAATTTCTTCATTTAGGTTATATAAAATTATAATTATACCAATAGACAATATCAACTTAAAGGTGTTTGATTTGATGTTAATCTTCCAAGTAAACTTACATAAGGATCATTAAGAGGTAATAGAATTTGTATTAATACTTTTTAAGTACCAATTTGATAGTTATATATATTTGCGATACTTAGTGAACGATAAAATAATATAACTGCTAGGTAAAATTCGAATAAGTATTTCAAAAAGGATCCAGTTACACACCAATTTGGTCGCATATATTTAGCTAAATACAATCTATCCTTGAATTTGTTTCAGTCATTATAAAATGTAATAAAATTAATAGAATACTGCTAATACTAATATTACGTCCAAGTTGAAATCAAAATAGATTAAACAATTAAGAAAAACTTACTTTTTCAATGATTATTAAATCCTATTAACATTATTAAATACCGATTAAATAAATTTTAAGAAATGTATTTTTTACATATTAAATAATCTATACTATATATATATCAAAAATTTCAATTTTGAATCATAAATGATATTTTCAATAATATTATTAATTCAATACAAATATACAATATAGTTTGCATTCTTTTACAAATTTGGATTTTATAAAATTAGTTAGCGATAACAAGTAAAATATTAATAAATTAAGAAGTTATAGCTTAAATAATATTCATATAAATATAATAGATGAATCATCTAATTCTATTATATAAATTTATTAATTTATAAAATATTTCATTGTTGAAAATTGAATCAAAAACAAATATTAAGTTTGTAGTATAACCAAAATTATATAATTTAAAACTTTGAAATATGTATAAAAATGAATTTTATAAATTTTTATTTTGATTCAGGAACATTAATTATTTAAAGTAACTAATATGAAAAATATGAATGAAATCATATCAGATAGAATATTATTAGTTCAAATTAATATATCAAGGTCCTATTGTCGAATCATATTAACATGGATAGGTTAACCAGTGAGTAAATGAAGCATAATAATTTCAAATAGACAATTGAATGGCAACAATTATTTAATAAGATAAAATATAAAATATAATAATAATAACTTTTTATTAAAATTATATTTTATAAAACTTAGTTATAACTTGAATAATTTTATAATTTGACCTATAACGAATCTATGATTCAACGATATTATTTTACTTCTATTTAGTAAACCAATGACCTTTATAAAATATATATGTCATTATAAAATCTCGTATAACTATTATATATTTATGTATAAATCAAAATTTTATAATTATCGATAAAATTAATAATTAATTCATCTTATTTTTTTATGAAATTAATATAATTTTATCCTAAACTAGTAAAATAATATTTTATTTTAATGATTAAAAATTGTTAAAGTATAATTTTTGTAACTTTATAAGACTATGAATATATATTGATGTAAATTAAATCAATATATCTTCAAAGTACTTTTTTTAACCTTTCATCAATTTATATGGTCAGAGTTTTATCAATTTTGAGTTTATAGAAACATTATTCTTTGTTATTTTATGTGAATATATATGTTTTATTTCTCATATATATATTAAATAATTTATCGCATATGCTATATAATATTTTGCATTGTTTATTTAACAGTTATTATTATCAGAAATGGTTAATGGTTTAACATTATAATATAAAATATGAATAGAAACCAATTTAATATTTTATGTAAAATTAACGAACATAATATAATATGGTGTATAGATAGGGAGTTTTTGACTTAACAATTAAAGAATTACAAATTGAATATAATATATTTATAATTGGCACGATTATAAAAATAATTAATCCTATATCATTGGATAGAAATATGTCAATTAATAAAATCATGAATTTTATTTAACAAGATGGTTAATAAGAATTAATTAATATTATATGAATATATTCAAAGCTTTCACTACAGTAAACAAACAGAAATTATATTTCAAATGACAAAATTTATTAAATAATTTCTAAAATATAGAGTTTGAAAACAATATAAAAAATCAAAAATTTTTCTATATTTTTAATTATTAATAAAGTTGATATTTTAAAAAATTAAATATATATTAATTTATTAGGAAAAATTATATTTTTTGTAGTTAGAAATTTTTCAAATAATTTGTAAATTTTAAAAAAAAATTATATATAATGAATAAAAGGGTTTAATATTGAGTTTAATTAAATATAAACTAAATATTACTTATTAAATGGTTTTTATTTCAATATTAATATAATTTAATCATAATTTTATAAAATAGTTGAAAATTTAAAAGATAATAATATATCCAAATTATTATTAATTAATAAATTATTATGTTAAAATACTTTCATTTTAGTTATTTAAGTATATTATATATATTTATCCAAATTCATCCTTTATTTAATAAAAAAAGATAAAAATATATATTTATTAATTTAATATAATTTTAGGATTAAAATAATATTTATATAATAAAAAAATTTATTAAAATATAAATATATATTAAAACCTTTATATTTAATTATTATATTGGATAAGTAATAAATTTTTTATATTTTATTTTATTAAAATAATATATTTATAGTTTTGATTAATAAATATTAGTTTTTATAATAAATTATAATTATAGTTTTTTTATTTCCTAAAGATAAATCAGTTAATAATTAATTTATTTTTAAAAAATATTTTAATATATAGTTTTATTTATATTAAAGTTATTTATTATTTTATATGATAAATATATAATATATAAAACCTAAGCTAGAATATTTTCCTGAATCAAAATAAATAAATATAAATTATATATTTATTATATTTATTATATTTAATAATTAAAAATTATAAATAGGAAAATTTTTACCAGAAAATTAATTGGTTTATAAAATATAAATATTAGTTTTAAATTAAAAAGAACATTTTTGAGATACTTGAAGTTTGCTAATAATATAATAAAGTTATTCATAATCAAAAAATATTTATATTGTTTTATAAATTGATTATAATTTATATATTAGAAATTATAGTTTAATTAATAGAAATATAACATTATTTGAAATCAATAACAATAAGTATTATATCAAATTTCAATTAAATAAATATTTATATAATTAATCTATAATATAAAGGATTATATAACAACTAATAGTTCTATTTAACTATACGTTTTACTAATTTTTAATTAATTTTTAATATATTAAGTTGACATAAATATGTGATAAAACTTCAAAATTATTAGCAAAAAACTAAATGAGTATTATATTCCTGAACTTTAAAATATAATCTTAAAATTTTTTTAATAAAATATTAAATTGTTTTGACAATATCATGTAAAAGAAAGTAATAGAATTAATTAAAAAATTAAGATTTTATCAAGTAACCTCTTTAGAATAAGCTTGCATGTTGAAAGCGTTAACAAAACTTGGTATATATATTTGATAGATTATGATAACAAAATATTTTAGGAACATTGTTGTAGGTTTTAAACGGACCATCTTGAATTGATCTTTAAGAAAACTCTATTTTGCAACCAATTACAATGCACATTAAAAAACTTAAAATTAAATTAATCCCATTAATATAGTTGACACTTTGCTATCCCTCATTAGTGGTAGTATTCATGGGCTCTTTATCTTCGCTCAGCGAAGTAGCAGCTGCCAAACTAGTAAATGATAAAAACATTAAAGCATCCATAATTTTAAGATCATAAAATATTCAACTAAAAGAATATATGCTAATTTGGTTGAATAACTGAGTATTTATACTATGGTTTTATCTTTAATTAAATTTGTGAAAATATAAGGGTATGAGGTAGATTATCAGATCATATCAAGTCATTAAAATATTATTAGATTTAAATTTAATGAAATTGGTATGAAGATTAATGAATTTAATCAATAAAATAATAATTCAATATAAAGAAGGCTTTAAAATTAACAACTAAAAATTAATTGAGAATTAAGCTTCAATTAAACCAAGATAAAATTTTATTAATCCTAAGTATTAGATATTTTTTGAATTATTAGCTATTTCAGTCCATCCGTCGCTATGATAGTTTTAATATGAAGTTTTTAAGAGCTTTTTTTGACTATTCAATTATGAACTTTAATAGTTAATTGGTAAGTCAAAAAATGATAAATTCCTCAATATTGGCGAATCCACCTAAAATAGCCAATATTTGAAAATAAAACCATTGAAATTATTTTACTAAAATATCAGTTATAAATTGGAAAATATTTATTCAAATATAACTTTCATATTTAATAAATTAAGATAATAATATTATGAGTTAATGAAATATCAAAAACAGTATAATTTGATTGTAAATTCAAACAAATAAAAATATTTTAATAATTAATATCATGTTATCTATTTATCAATATATTTTTGAACGAAATTAAACCATTGTAACAAACTAAATTTGAATTACACTATTATTATCCTTAAATTACCATCTCTTTACCTAATTAAAATAATTACAAATTACTAAATTTCAATTAAATCTCAATTAAATCACAATTTATTTCCAAATTTGGTAATGGTTATAATTTACTTCATATATTGTAATATTAGGGTTGAGCGACGAAAAAGCACCTAGTAATATAAGACAAGTAAAAATGTATAATAATTTAAATAATATATTGTGAGATACTTTTGAAAATTAATCTATTAAATTCAATAATATTTTACTTAATATGAGTATTTGATTTATTATTTTAAACCTGTTAACATTGAATTTTGATCAATTTAGTAAAAATTACAATATTAATACTTTAGAATGATATGAATAGACACGAGAAATTTTGATAATATATATCTTAAGATGAAATTATTGAACTACCTTAATTAATTTTTTTTTCAAATTAGCCAAATATTATTATTTGTTGATCAAAATAGTAATCAAATTAAGAATGATTTATTCATAATATAAACTGAGAAGCAATAAATATGGGACTGTTCTCTTCTATTTATACATACGCAAATATGAATTTTTATATTATATGATATATTAATATCAATATTAACCTTACCAATTGAAAACTTGATAAAATTAAAATGACACCTTCATAATATTTAGATAATTAAAATGTGAGTATCGAATATTTATTTTTCAATATTGGTTTAAATTTATAAAAATTTATTGAATTCTCTTAATCGACTCAAAATTTTTTATTTTAATTAAATTACACTTCAACTGATTAGTATATAATTTTAAAATAAACTCATTTTTCTATTTGCCTATAATATATTAATTAATTCTAAGTCTATCAAAATAATTAAAAAATTTATTAATAAAGCTTAATATATATAATTGCTATATCCTATTCAATTCACTATTGATATTATTTTAAAATCAATTTTAATAGATTTTAAACAGTAATTTAATAGTAATATAATAACCAATTTAAAGCCCATAATAATTTCAATTCAATTGTAATTTCTTAATAATCAATCCAATTCAAGGTCACTTCAGTTCATAGTATTCAATTTAACAACCATTTAATTAATATATTCAAGTATTAAAATAAAATATTCAATATAATATAGAAAAAAATATTAAAATAATGTGCGCTCAACTCCAACCCTTTTGGGGTGTTAGTAATTTACAACCTAGAGATGTTTGCCCAATTAGATTTGATAATATCGATTATATGGTAAACACTAAAATTATCATTTCAATTAAATATCCCTACTAACCAATTAATTAATTTATCTCAAAAGATATACGCCTCTAGTCTCAGTGTGATCATAAGTAAAGTAGACCACATTAATAATCAAATTGATTTGGTTCAAATTCTAAACCCAATCGAAGATTATTCCAACTTTGGCAATAAAAAATATTATGAAAATATTAATAGTGTAGAGCTGAACGATATCACGGGAAAAGTAATTTATTTATAAAGTATAAAAGTGATATAATTTATCGATGGAGTATAGTTGGTTTTTACTCTAGGCAATTTGATATATGTTTATTATAGTCAAAAAGTGGATGAGGATGATAAGAAATTGGATCAAAATAATGAGATTGGATTGGTGGTTTTTACGGATGGTGATAATAAGGTGAATCAAGCTCAGTATAAGGTAATATTATTTACAATCTTTCAATAACTCATAAATATTTATTAATGATTCTTTGTTTAGTGGCATTTTGACTGCGTTTTACAATGCGAATCAATGGTTACGGGCGCTACTTGGTTCGATAACGGTAAAACACTCTATTAATTTGCTCAATATTCCATTATTTATACTTTTTTAGGTAATTTATTAACTTCAGGTGATGATATAATAATATGGAAATCAACGAATAAATCATTTACAAAGTTAACTAGCTATAAGTAATCCAACATCAATTTGAACAATTTGATACAACCAATTTAACCAATTTTTAGACCTTCCAGTACAATATATTTAAGTTCGTTATCTCCTGACAATTGCTGGTTTGCAACAATTAGCAAGGTAAACAAAATCCCATATAACACAACATCCACTAACCCAAATTTAGAATGATCGTCTAGTCAAAATATGGCAAGTACCTACATCAGGTAATACCATAAACAAATATATATTAATATATTATTAAATGTATTTTAGCATCTCAAACTTTTAAAAGTGCACCCTACACTTATCTAAAGCATCCGAGGGCAGTCATAGAAATTCGATGGAAATTGAATTCTAGAAAATATTTCGGGGATGCAAGTGATCATCAGTAAATCTTTCCATTTATTAGTGTTTCCTGTCTCTAATATCTGAATAGATTGCCTGTAGTGTGTACGTGGTGTCTCGATGGTATATTTAGGATATGGTCCCCAATCAATCCGCTACAGCCTAACACATTCTTCCTATGTGGGAATATTAATCCTAATACATTTATATCGGAACCTCCAATGAGCCCTAATCAGCCACATTTAGAGGAGTGCGGATCCGTTACCAAGACATCGTGTATGTTGAGTACTGATTTGGAAACCAATCAGGCTTCATTTCAAAATTCACCTTTCCATTGGGTGAATGCGTCAGTTTTGAGGGCTTTGGTACTACATGAACTGAAGCTTCTGGAAACGAAATGTCAACAAGGCCTTGAAAAAACCCATATGGACTATTTACACGAGCAATTATTGCAAGATCTCTTAGAGAGAGAGCCCGACCTCTTATTCCGAGTGCAACAGGACGGATCCCTGACATTTTGGAGGGTGGAGCAACTTGGTAAATTGCCATTTCGCACATGTAAAATCTTTATTATGACGAGAATCCCTAATGCATTTTCCCTCAATTTGAGTAAAGGTTCTAACGGTCCTGGTTGGGTTGTGGATTCTTGTATAAATGACTCATCCGCTGTACTCACAGTCTATGTCCACACCATCAAGGGCGAAGTCACATTATTTAATATGCGACTCACCGATTTGCTATTCCCGGACCAGAGCGGAAGTCAGGTGACGACGCAGCACATCTGGTCAGGGCAACACGGTAATACCGCAGTTTTACAAGGGTTTGAAAACGGGTACC
This sequence comes from Conidiobolus incongruus B7586, assembly GCA_000697335.1. Lineage (NCBI taxonomy): Eukaryota > Fungi > Entomophthoromycota > Entomophthoromycetes > Entomophthorales > Conidiobolaceae > Conidiobolus > Conidiobolus incongruus. Next base: position 3,530 of record JNEM01014917.1, on the reverse strand, counting down.
AAATCTCCATATCTGTGAACAACGACGTGGGTGTATTCATATCCGATCCGGAGTTCGACCACTCTAAATTAACAAAAACATTCGCCTTTAATATTCCAAATCTCAAATGTTTCGATCTCCTGAACGATTTGACATTTGTGTTTTTGGACCCGGAATTCATTTATCTTTACATATTCCCTCACAAGAACACTTACGAGCATTTACACTTGAACAAAATTCCACATACTACTACTGTGACGAAACTTAAAGTATTTGAATGTAAGACCCGAAGGTTTGATAAAATTATCGTTGGATTAGATTTCAAAAAGAATGAAAGTCATTTTTGGAGTTATAAAAATACTAATGGTACTAGACATCAATTAGATTATTTGGGTAGTGATATCATTCCATTTTGCGGGGATGTCAAATTCGATTGGATACCTAGCTATCAATCCCAATTTAAGGAATTTATGAAGGTGGAGGCTTTAATCACCTATGACAGTAATCACCTATGCAAATTGTGGTCTCTGGATATTGATGCAATAGGGTCCAAAAGGGTATGGAATGCAGCAACTATGTTTGACCTATCATATTATAATTTGGACGATATCATATTGAAAACAGGGTACAGAGGCGAAATCGCGATCATTACTAGGTCTTCCAAACAATTTTACGCATTGACATGGGATTTGCGATTTAGTATATTTGATATATTTAAAATTTTGGAAATACCCAAATTGGAATTGGATAATTCGGAAGTTACAGATTTGGCTTGGGGTTACTCGACAACGAATGATAGTTTTTTAGCTTTGAGTTTCCATAGCAAAGTTTTAGTGTATTGTTTAAATAATAAGAATTACCAGACAAGGTGGATAAAGGTCAATGAATTCGAATTACCTCAATATGTCAAGGATCCCATTAGCCATTTGGCATTTAATACTTGTGGATCTTTATTGATTTCTGCAGGATCTCAAATGTTCAATCTGAACATTTGGAAGGACTCGAAATGGATGATTGATCAATTTATCACCAATAAGCCATCCAAGCCTCTGCACTGTCCCAAGAGTTCATTGCATTTGGTTAAGTGGGGTCTCAACAATCTCATCAATGTCAGCTGGAAACATATATATAAATTCTTTTCGCTGCAGTATCCTGACATTAACGAATCTCCGCTAATCATTCCACCGTTGCCCTATACCAATATGATTGACTATTGCGATGGAGATAATTTCGACTCCAAGCCGGTATCCCACACGGCGGAAGCTTTGTTCAGCACATCCACTTCCCTTTGGGGGAATGACGATACTGACGACGATCCATCTAGTGCATTGTCTAATAATCAATATTCCAAATTAATTGATTATTTCCAACGTTACGATATTGAAGGCTTGCCCAAAGATGACAAGAGCGATTTAACTCAAATTATCAATCTTCATCAGAACTTAAAATCCAATTTGACAACGTTCGACAATTATGGCTTCTACTTTTATTTCTTAGATCAATTAAATCTAAACAATCCCAACATCACAAAATCTCAAAAAATATCGAGTGGCTTAGCATGGGCTTATAGTTCCCAAACCCAACAACAATTGACAACCCAAAATCTATCCAACCTGGTAGAATTACCGGACTGGGAGCGATTCAAATTCCTAGGTATGCAATTATGGTTACAAAGCGACTACCAACTATCCCAAGAAATTGAGAAATTCGCTAGAAATCAATTCAGTTTGGACAGGGAACCCTCCAGATGTGGATTGTATTACCTAGCAATGAAGAAACGTCGTCTACTTCTAGCGATGTGGAAATCGTCGACACACCATAAGGAACAGGCGGCTATGGTCAAGTTCTTGAGCAATGATTTTGACGACGAAAGATGGAAGAAAGCGGCTTTGAAGAATGCGTTCGTATTGATCAGTAAACAGAGATATTGTGATTCCGTGAGCTTTTTCTTATTGGGTGACTCCCTAAAAGATGCGATTAACGTATGTCTCAAATATTTGGAGGATTGGGATCTTGCACTCCTAATTACTAGACTTTTTGAAGGTTTGGAATCGGAAAATTGTCAGAGTATCATTAAGGAATATGTTATACCTAATGCTATTAGATGTGGTGATCGGGATAAAATCTTTATTAGTTATAATTTAATTGGAGATAAATTAACAGCTTATAAATCTCTGATTTTGCCACTTGAGGAATTGTTCAAAGATTATATCCAGGATGATGCTAGGGAAAATATGAAACAATCGCCGCCACTCGTTGAGCTTTACATCTTATTACAAAATAACAAAGAATCTAGAGTGGATATTGGTATTGACCTAGAAGTTAAGGGTATTGTCAACAGTGTTGAATACCTCTTGAGTGTTGGATTACCTCATTTAGCTGCGATTACATTGATACGTTGGAAGAGATTGGCGGATAGCAGATTGAACGAAACTAATAACTCTAACGATATTAATAAAATGAGCCAGAATCAGATGATTGATTCGGGTCAGTTGGATTTCGATAGCTGGGGTTGGGGTACCACTACTCCCACACCCGCTGCCTCGAAAGCGTCATCCACTACCCTGGACAAAATTTCAACGGACACTGTCAAATTTGGCGATTTTTCCAAAGATTCAGAAAATCGTCCAATCCTAAAACGTCTGGAACCTATTCGAACGCTTTTGGACGATTGTTTATATAAGGAGTACCACCAATTCCAAGTGCATGTGAGTCGATTGCTGGAGGATTTACACCAGCCCGACTGGAATCAGTACCTTAGAGATTGGAATGAAGGTTTAAATAAATTAAAGGGTGTTTGGAATGAGGAGTTTGTGACAAACTAAAATAACTGATTGGTATTGTGGTGGATATTATTGATTTTTTCAAGGTAATTAATTTTAGTAAATAAATTTGGTGTGTAAAATTTTTATATTTAATTCATTATTTTCAAAATTTATTACTATATGTATTTTATTCATTACTTGAAAATTGAAGCAATGGGAAATTTTTGATATCTGATTTTTCAAACATATTATTAGGTTTAGCAAAAAATTATAAATATAACAAATAAAAGAATATATAGTTTTAAACTATATATATAATGTTTTTTCATTAATAAATAATCTTTTAAATATTTATTGTTTCATTATGTTTAAACCAAATAATAGTCTTCAAAATTTTTTTAGTATTATCAAAACAACCACAGCTATTTTAAAATCATTTAAAATTTACAAATAATTAAAATAAAAAAAAGTTTTTTTAAATAATTATTTATCATTATATACATTATTTTAAACTAGTATAAAATATTATTTATAAAGTAAAAAAATATCTTAAAATACTTTTTTTTATTTTAATATAAAAAATAATCATAATATAATAATATTAATTATATAAGTTTATTATATATATTAAAATTTATATTTGGTTTAATAAATCAAAATATAAATATCTTATAATTTAAAAACTTTGAGAATAACTAAAGTATTTATAGTAAAATAATATAACTCCTAATCAAATATAATTATAGTCAAAGCTTTTATATTAAAATATCATAATTATTAAATTAT
>JNEM01014915.1:0-11257 GCA_000697335.1 Conidiobolus incongruus B7586 | reverse complement strand
TATATTATAATATTAATTCAAGTGCTAAATAATGATAAAATTCAAAATTAAATTAAAAGTTTATATTAATTCATAAATGATATATTAAATTAAATAAAAAATATTAAATAAATATTTTACTTTAATATTAATAACTTTTTCTTATATTATTGATAAGCTCCTAATAGTTAAATGATTTTTTTTAATAACTGAAGTTTAATATTTTAAAAAACAATTTAACTTATTAATATGAACTTTTTTGCTTATAAGTTGTTTTTTTAATCTTTTATAATAATTATAGTTATGTAGGTTATAATATGGTGATTATATTGGATAAAACAACTCTCTTTAATTTTTTATATAAATAATCGTTTATTGCTCTAATTTTATATATTTTATAATTAATATGCAAAATAATAAGTTTAGTATAATTTGAAAAATATTATTTATAAATTATTATATTTAAAAATAATATATAGATTATTACTAATTGATATTTATTAATATATTAAATAAAGAGATTATATATTATTAAATCTAATAATAATAATAATCGATATTTATTTTTCTAAAATTGATAAAATGAGTTAATTTAACTTAATCTGATATCTTGCTTTATTTTTAAATAAAGGATGATATAAAATAATCTAATATATATCAATTATAGTTATTAACTATGAAAATAATTATTTTTGATTATATTTCAATAAGTTTGATTAAATTATAATTATTTTAGGTTTTTTAAGTTTTTACTAAATTATAAGTCATTTATTTTATAGTTTAATAATTAATCTAAATTGAGATTTAAAGAAATAAAACATATTTATATCATTAATATTAAATAATTTTAATAGGTATCTAGCTAAAATAAAAAGTTTTTTATCAAAATATATTTTATTTTATTAATAAATAAAAAAATTATAATAAAAATTAATTTTCTAAATTTTGGTAAATTTTAAATAATATCACTTTTAGCTTTAAAATCGCAATTTTAATGATATATAATAGCTTTTAATAAAGTATTATCTTTATAGGCTATTTCCAAGTCTTAAATGATTTTAATAAATTTATGATTAAAGTTTAGAGATATAAGGATAAATATCTTTTGATCATTATTATTTGGTTTAAATATAATAAATTTAATTATAAAATTTGAAATTAAAGTATTTCTATAAAGAAATAATTATAATTAAATATATATAATTTAAGAAAATATATTTTATATATAAATATTTTTTCAAAACTAATAATATATTTAAAAGATCTGAAATTAAAAAGCTTGCCATTTTTGAATTTTCATATTAATAATATAATATAATTGTTATTATATTAAAAGATTTAATAGATAGGTTTTTAAAAACCAACAAACCTATTATAATTTTTGGGTTATAATATTAATACTTATAATATTTTTTAATATTTAAAACTTTTCTTATAATAAAAATATTGAATTTAAATTAAAAAATATTGAATTTTAACTTTTATTATAGAGATATTGAAAAGGTTAAAACCTTTTAAAAAAAGGTCAAAAAAATGAAAAATCAATCCTAACAATTATTCTATTCAATAATTTTATTTATATAAATTATATTCTATAAATTTTATATTATGATTTAAAAATAATATATAACTTTTTAAATAGTATTAATTGACAATCGAAATTATTAGGTCAATCAATATTTTATATATTAATTTAATTATTAAATATTAAATTATCATAGATAAAGATATAATCATTAGATATAAATAAAATATATTTAAAAGCTAAAATGGTAATATATTTAAATGTCTCTTGATTATATTATAAAAAGAAAAATATTGACAAGAGTATTTTGTAATAAATTAATCTGATTTTTGTTAAAACATTATTTTATTGTATTTTAATAAAAATTTTCAAAGAAAATGAATTTTCAGAATATTTATTATCATTATTCTTCAAAATCTTAATTTTTTTTCATAAAAATCAAATTATATAAATTTGATTATTTTAAATAACCAAATAATAATTATATATTATTCGCTATTAGGAAAAATATTACTTAAATAAAAATTTAATATTTTAATATAAATAACAGTTTTTGCAATGTATAATTAGAATTATAATTTTGCATCATTATAAACTATAGTGATTTAAATTTAAAAGAGAAAATCATCTAATATATTATGGAATATTTTTTTTAAACTAAATATATATGAATATCAGAGTTATAAGGCCTATAATATTTACAGTTTAATAAATATTTTTATTTTGTATATTCGTTCTACTTTAAAAAGTTTATAATCGAAGTAAAGCCGAAGATAGAAATAATATTATATAATTTTCAAGTTTTTTCATTAGATTATAGTTATTAAGAATTAAAAAGATTATATAAATACATTTTTTATATTTATTATATTCTCATTATTAGAAACAATTATAAAATGATTATTTTAGTATAATTATTATTAATTGTATCAAAATATATAAATTAACAACTCTAATATATATAATATTAATCAAACTTAAGAATAAATCAATATTTAGAGGTTTATACTAAAGTTTTTTAGGACTTTGATAAAAACGTTAAAGCTGATTAATTGCAAGTTTATAGTTTGAGATAATTTGTTTAAATGAAAAAGGTTTTGAACAAGGAAAGTTTTAGTTTGAGGACAAATGATAAAATAAATTATCTTAGCATATAAAGCGTAGAAAACTTAAATGGAAATTCAATATGAAATCACTATACATAGTAAATTCAAATGATAATAATGGATTTTATCCATTCAAATATTCAATTATACTAAAATTTGTTATATTCAAAAAATTAAATATAATATATCATTTTCTCTGTGTATTATTGCTCAAACAGGTCATATGATATCTATAAAATAAGGATTATTATATATTGTAAAATATTCAAGATTATTTTCGAATAATCAAATATAATATTTGAGATTACAAAGGAATACCAGGATATATTGTATTGATACATTTACTAGTTCAAATCAAAATATCAATTAAACAATCACTAATATTAAAAAAATATTTATTCAACAGAGAACATAATATTTGAAACATTATACTATTGGCTTTGGATGGGTTTCGGCAGTGTAGGCACAAAACCAACTCTTTTTATCTAAGCTTTCGCGAAATTTGTCAAAAGCTTCGTTATTTGGACATTTGTAATACCATTTATGAAACACAGGGCCTTCTATTTCTTTATCAATTTGACAGTTTTTTCTCGAGTAGTAATTATAGGGTCCTGGAAGCCACTTGGGACATTCAATAGCACTATAGTTGGTACATTCAAATCTATAATCACCAAAATCTACAATTTGAGATTGCTCTTCAGGGCCATAAGGAGGGCACTTCTCTTTGTAACACTCAATAAGAGGAAGTAAAACTAACAGAAATAGTTTATACATTTATATTCGATAATAGTTGATTTAATGATATTAGGGATTTGATAGATATTATTTATATATGTTTAATCATTATTTCATTCATGCAATTATTAACACTAAAATCAAAGTGGTTAAGGATTAATTAATAATAGCTGATTGGAATGAATGATATAATGATATATTGAGAGGTTCACAATTGCCACATAGTTTAGATATAAAATAATATACGTTATATATCATAATTATATTCAGTTAAATAGTTTGATTAAGTTATGTAAATTTTATTAGCTTATTTTCATTTCCAATAGAGTTAATCGTGTTAAGTTTTTAATTTTCTTATATAATATTAAATATAAGATTCCATTAGATCAGAATTTGTAAAATTGCAATATCATGTATAGTTGATATATTTTAACTATTCAAATCACCAATTGCGAATATTTTCTTTTTAAATTAAATTGTCAAATTTAAATTTTTGCTTTAGAATTCCAAAATATAAAATATTTATATAATAGCGATCACTACCTTTATCAAATTTTAATAATTCGATAATACCCACTCATATGCAATGTGTCAATTATTTGTGTTAGATCAAATTTTTGATCTAGTAATTTATCAGATATTTTTATGTTCATCAATTTGTAAATTATTGTACAAAAAAATTTTTCTAAGTTATTTTTAAATGATAATTATTATAAAATTATAAAATATTATGCTTTTTCAAATGTTTAAGTGAATTATTATAATTAATTTGAAAGTTAGGATTATATTTTATAAAAAGCCATTGATGTATCAATATTACAACATCAATCATACATTTGATATCAACTTTGATTTAACTATTGATTGTACCTAATTTTAGATTATTGAATACTTTCATAACCTACGCCATTCAATTGACGTTTAAGGAATTTTGAGAGTTTTTACTAAATTTGGGTGAACATGGAAATTTAACATTTACATAATCAAAGTGAAATTAATAGTTTTCATGTATTATTATAAAATATATAATTTTGATTATCATAAAATTCCTTATAAACTTATTCTTTTAAAATTTTTTTTGTTTATTATTCATTTATTCAATTGGCAATAATAATTACAGTTAGACTAAATAATAATATAATTTTTATAATATCTATTATTATTTTTTATATAAATTCAAATCTTCATTATTTTCAAATAAATTATATTAAAATACAATAATATAAAGTAGGTGTTATTTAAATTTGCTTGAGATTATACAATATTTAATTGATTTATTATTCAATTTAAATATTATTGTGATATTTAAACATAATATATTATAGATTAGGAAAATAAAATGATAAAACTAATATTTTATTTATCTGTTCTTTAGAGTTATTATATATAAACAAATCTGATAAAAATAATTGATTTTTGAAATCACAATATCTTAATTGAAAACGATCAATCCTTTTTTGAATTCCAAATATGTTTTAATTTTGAAGAAAAATATTATCAAGATTAAAAAGAAAATAAATAGTTATTAGATATATAAATATATAAAAAATAATTTCTCATTTAATATTTAAATCAAAATGATTTATTATTTAATTTTATTATATATAGATTAATAATAATCATAATATAATCTTTATATTATAATTAGTAAACCTTATCACAAGCTTTTTATATAACCTCAAGTATATAAAAAACTTATATAAATGATATTTTATATTAATTATCAATATATCATCAAGTAAATTACTCCAATGCTAAACTAATAATTATTTAAAATATAATAAAATCAAAAAATAAATCATAATTTTTATTTTTACCTAAATATTAATATAAAAATACATTTTAATATTTATTTTTGAATATTAATATATAGTTATTAAAATATAATATTAGTTTTATCAATATAATATATTTATTAAAAATTAAACTCAAATTAATTAATAAAGTTATAAAATAAAAATCTTAAAACTTAACTACATATTAAAAAACTATATTTTTACTCTGTATTTTTAATAATGGGAATTTTTTGCAATTAAAAATAAATAAATATTTGAATATATAATATATAAAAATAAATATATAATATAAATTTAATAGTTTCTTTTATTATTAATAACTTTTTGCTATACTTTTAGCAAACTTCTAACACCTAAAAAACAGTTCTTTTTATTAAAGACTGAAATTTGATATTTCACAAACCAATTAAATTTTCCTGTAAAAATTTTCTTTCTTGTAAGCTGGTTATTTAATTGCTTAAAGCAATTATAATCATATAGGTTATAATCAAAGGAATATACTGGATGTGGTAGTTTTTTCTAGTTATCTTTAATTAAAAAGTTTTTTACAGCTTTAGATTTATGTATTTTGTAATTATCATGCAAAATAATAAGTCTTCTCAAATTATATTAAGAACACCAATTAGAAATACTTTTATTTAAAAAAGCACTATATAGTTTACTATTAATTGATTTTCCTTTAGGAACTAAATAAAAATAGCATATAATTTTATTATCTATTACAATAATTAACATTTGTTTATTAACAAAATATTTATTTAAAGGGATTTGTGGAGGGGGTTGATTTAGCTTAATCTAGCATCTTGATTTGTATTTTAGTAAAAAATTATACATAGGGATCTAAGTTTCATCAATTATAATTATTTATTGTAAAAGTCTAGGCTTCTAGTAATATTTTAATAGGCTTTGTTTAGTAATAGCTACTCTAGCTTTTTTTTAAGCTTTAGTTAAATTATAAGATACCCATTTTATATTTTTATTTATTAATTTTAGTTTAAACTTTAAAATATATAAAATACTTATAAAACTAATATTAAAGTACTTAGATAATTCTTTAGCTGAAATAAAAAGGTGCTTTTCAATATATTTTTTCATTTTATTTACAATTGAAAGAGTAATAGTTGAAGTTAGTTTTTTAGATTTTAGTAGGTTTTGAATAGTTTCTCTCCTAGCTTTAAAGTAATTTACCTAGCAATAAATTGTTAATTTAGATAATGCTTTATTACCAAAAGCTGCTTGTAAATTTTAAATAATTTTAGAGGGTTTATGGTTAAGTTTTACTGATATCAAAATAAAACTTTTGATGATTACTATTTGGTTTAAACATGATTAAATTAAACAACCAATTTTAAAAAGTTAATTTTTTAATCAAAAAAACTAATATATATATATATTAAAAATATATAATTTCCTATTAACTTTGTATATATTTATTTATTTCAAACTAATAATATATTTGAAAAATTGGAAATTAAAAAATTTCCCATTATTTTAAATTCAAGGTAATATTTATAAATAAATTAAAAGAAATAAAATGTACTTCAAAATTAGGGTTTTTATAAAAAATTAAATAAATAAATTATAAATCTTATATTTTATTTCTTTATATCAGTAAATACTAAATTATTAATTAAAATTAAAATAATCATATTTATGATTGCAATTATTAATATATTATCTTAAAAAATATTATTTATTATAATTATATTAAAATAAACTATTTTATATAAGTTTTTCAAGATATTATATCAAAAATAAAATTTATATTAATTTATTACTATATAAGTTAAATAATAGCAACTTTTTGCTATTCAAAAAAATAAATATTTTAATATATAATAAATAAAAATATATAATTAATATAGAAATAATAGTTTCCTTTATTTTTAATAATTTTGTACCATATTTATAATAAATTTTAACACCTAAAATATAATTTTTTTTAAAAACTGAACTTTGATATTTTATCAAATAATTAAATTTCTTTGCAAAAATTTTCTTTCTTATAATCTAATTATTTAATTATCTAAAACAATTATAATCATATAGGTTATAACCTAAAGATTTAATTAGATATGGTAGTTTTTTCTAGTTATTTTGATTAGAGAGTTTTTTATAAATTTAATTTTATATATTTCATAATTATTTTCAAAACAAATAAGATTTTTAAAATTATATCAAGAAAAATTAACTAGAATAGTTTTTATTTAAAAAAGAAGTATTAAGTTTACCATTAATTGACTTTTCTTCAAAAACTGAATAAAAATAGCTTATATTATTAAAATCTATTATAATAAAAAATTCTCACTTATTATTATAATATTAATTTAAAATAATTTATAAAGGGGTTAATTTAAATTAATCTAGCATTTTGATATATATTTTAGTAAAGAATTACAAAAAGATTTAAGACTTATAAATGATAATAATTTAATATAAAAGCTTTGGTTTCTATTTATACCTTAGTAAGTTTTATTTAATAATATCTATTTTAATTTCTATATAAATTATAGTTGAATTATTATATATCTTTTAATGTTTTTATAAATTAATATTTATTTAAACTTTAATATATATATATATATAGTATTTATATAACTAATATTAAAATATCTTGATAGTTTTTTAGGGAAAATAAAAAATAATTTTGGATAAATTTTTTCACTCTATTAATAATGAAAAGAGCAATAATTGAAATTAATTTTTTAGATTTTAACAAGTTTAGATAGTTTTTTTTAATCTTAAAATAATATATCTAATGATAAATTATTAATTTAGATTTCATTCTATTATTAAAAGCTATTTATAAATTTTAAATAATTTTGAAAATTTATAGTTAAATTTTAATAATAATAAAATAAAAATCTTCTGATAATTGTTTTTTAGTTTAAATATAATTAAATTAAAGAATTAACTTTAAACAATAATTTTTTTAATCCATAAAAATATTATATATATTTGGTTATAAATATAAATTATAAAATTAAAATTACATATATTTTAAATAATTTTTAATTAAGTAAATTTAAATTAAAATATATAATTTATCTTTATTAGTTATTATAATTAATTATTTTTGATAATTTTTTATTAATTATTGGTTAAAATATCATAAGCTAAAAATTAATTAAGATAAATTATATATATGTTGGTTTATAAGTTAAAAGGTATAAATAACAAAAATTATATTTATTTTTTCTCTTTTGATATATTATATATATTGTAAAATTATTAAGCTAATATTTTAAAATTAATACTATAATATTTAAATCTCTTTTTATAAAAATTCAATTAAATATTAATTAACTTTATAATGAAAATAAATTAACTTTTAAGATTATTAGAATTATTAATATTATTTAATCAATTATAATTAAGGTTATTAAAAACAATATTAAAAAAACATTTAAATTAAAATATATATATACTAATATTATAAAAAACAATAATTAATAATATATTTACAGATTAATTAATACACTAACTTATAAAAGTGAGTTATAAAATCAAAAACATTTATATTTTTAATAATAACTTAATTAATATTTAATGAAATAAACTTAAATTAAATAATTAAAATCTATTATATTTATTAAATTTAAATATTATTAAATGATAATATTTAGCTATTAATTGGTTAAAATATAAACCCTTAAATTTTACCTAGGGTGAGTTATAAATTTATAAGTTTTTAGTGATAAAAAAAATTAAAACCTAGTATATCTACCTTTAGCTTTTCTAACTTTTTTAAGTTTATAGGGTATAAAATCAACTAACTTTTTATACTAAAAAGGGTTAATTTTGTTCTATTCTTCATAAACATATTCCTAAAGTTAATTTAAATCTTTTGCTAGGGGGAAAGCTTTAATAGCTTTTTTTAACTAATCCCAAAGGTATTTAATTAAATTAATGTTAAGAGATTGAAAAAACTAATTCATAACTGTTATCTTATTATTTTTAACCTATTTAGTAATAGAAGCTGTAATATAGTAAAAGGTATTATTTTATTAGAAAATAACATTAGATTTATTTAACCTATATTATTCAATGGTTTTTTTCAATTTATTTTTCAGAATATTTTAATATATCTTAATATTAATTCCCCTATTAACTTTACAAAGATATCTTACACCTAAATATAACATATATCCCCAAATAGTAATTAACCTATTATTATACTTTTGGGTAAAATTAACATAATGGTTATAAAGTAATTTTGCATCTTTTTTGAAGTATTTAGCTTTTTTATCAAATTTACTAAAGTATATTTTTGTTTTATTAAATTAAATAACCTTATTCTAATTAGTTCTGGTTTAATATTAGTAGTGACATTTAAACTCCCACTTAATTTTATAATGGGATTTTTTTAGTTAAGGGTGTGTTAAAATGTAAGTGGTATTTATACTAATATAAAACATATATAATAATATCAGTGTTAACTAATATTCCTATTTAGTTTTATAATTCCTATTATATTTTTACAGCAATATTATATTTACTTATACACTAACCTACAAAAGTAAGTTATAAAATCAAAAACACCTATATTTTTACTAATAACTTAATTAATATTTAATAAAATAAACTTAAATTAAATAATTAAAACCTTTTATATTTATTAGTTATATATATCATTAAATGATGATATTTAGCTATTAATTGGTTAAAATATAAACCCTTAAATTTTACCTAAGGTGAGTCATAAATTTGTAGGTTTTTGGTGATAAAAAAAAATTAAAACCTAGTGTATCTACCTTTAGCTTTTCTAACTTCTTTAAGTTTGTGGGGTATAGAATCAACTAACTTCTTACACTAAAAAGGGTTAATCTTGTTCTAATAGTTTACTAAATATATCTAAATATATTTATCTATTATTAAATAATATACCTTAATTATATATTATAGTTTCAAGTAATCTAATATATACAATTGTTTTAGTTATTAATTAAAATATATATATTTTTGATTTTATGACTCACTTTTGTAGGTTAGTGTATTAACTAACCTATAGATATACTTTTTATCATATTCATCTATAATTTTAATATACTTAGGTTTAAGTTTAAATGTTTTTTTATTACTATTCTTAATAACTTTAACTATAGTAGTCTAGCTAACACTAGTAATTCTAGTAATATCACAAGTTGATTTACCTTCTTTATAAAGTTAATTAATACATAAGTAGATTTTTTTAAAAAAGGATTTAAGTATAATAATGCTAATAAAAAAAATTTAATATATTTATAAAATATTATATTAAATAATAGCAAAAAGAGAAAAAAATATAGTTATATATTGTTAAATATATCCCTTTATCTCAAAAACCTATAAATTTATGATATACCTTAGTTAAATATTAAAAGTTAATGTTTTTGCTAATAATTTACTAAATATATCTAAACATATTTATTTATTATTAAATAATATGCCTTAATTATATATTATAGTTTCAAATAACCTAATATATACAATTGTTTTAGTTATTAATTAAAATATATATATTTTTGATTTTATGACTCATTTTTGTAGGTTAGTGTATTAGTTAATATTTATATTATTATATATGCTTTATATTAAAATAAATATCACTTATATTTTAAGAAAAATCACCTTTAACTAAAATAAACTTATTATAAAGCTAGATGGTAGTTTAAATATTATTATTAAAGTTAAACTAAAATTAATTAGATTAAAGTTATTTAATTTAATGAAATAATGATATATATTAATAAATTTACTAAAGAAGTTAAATATTTCAAAAAAATACTTTATAGCCATTATGTTATAATAACCTAAAAATAAAATAATAGGCTAATTATAGTTTAAGGATATATATTATTTTTAGGTATATATTATCTTTATAAAATTAATTAGGGAATTAATTTTGAGATATATTAAAGCATTTTAAATAAAAAATTAAAAAACTATTTAATGATATATGTAAAATAAATCAAATATTATTTTTTAACAAAATAATACCTCTTATTATACTATAAATTTTTTTATTAAATAACTTAAAAATAAAAAAATAAATATTATAAAAAGATATTTTTAATCTTTTAATCTTAATTTATTTAAATATTTTTAGGATTAATTAAAAAAATTAATTAATGCTT
>JNEM01014912.1:0-32689 GCA_000697335.1 Conidiobolus incongruus B7586 | reverse complement strand
GATATAATATTATATAAAATAAATTATATTGATTTTAATAACTATTTATAAAAGTTTATACTTTAATTTTATTTTAATAAATTTTATTTACTTATAACTAATAAATTTGTTTTTATTTTAATTAAATAGAATAATAAATTAGTTGATTAATATTTAAATAACCTATATATCAATTTTATATATAATATTATTTCTTTATAAAATAATAGATATTTTTTAAATTTTATTTTATTAAATAAATATTATTAATTTGACTAATAATTTTTCTTTTTCTTTATTTACTTAATTCTTATTATTTTTCAATATTTTTTATAATCATTAATTTTTAAGATTTATAAACTTATTATTAATATTATAAGATTGTTATAATCCAAAATATTATATTAGTAATCTTTCAAGGTTTTATTAATTAAGCCAACTAGATTGCTTTTCTTGAGTTACAAATAATTGATTTTATATTAATAATTTACATTTTGTTGTTAATTAATATAATACCTTACTTTTGATTAAATGAATAAATCTTGGTAAAGACTTAGCTATTATTATAATCAATATCAATAATATAATAATTTGCTTTTAATTCAAAGGAATATCAGGGAGTGAAATATCTGATATAATAAGCAAATAAACAATTTGTTAAATAATAAATTAAGATTAATTGAACAATATGGAGCTGGCTTTTATTATCTTTACCTAAGTTAGAAAAAGAGACAAATATTGCTCTGTTTGGAAATCTATTCCTTTATATATTACCTTAGATTATATTTTGTATGATAATATTCACTAAGAGACTATTCAGGCTTACCATTGGACTAAACCTGTAGTTTATTTATAAAGCATTAACATTTACTTATATAATATGTCTTGTTAATAAAATAGGTGAACACTATAATATATTACCTGAGCCAAATAAAAAAGTATTACTTGGAGGGCTTAAAAAATATATATTAGTATTATCTACCTATTTTTTAATATATCTATATTAACTAATAAATTTTAATCTTAAACAAACTTAGTAATATAATAAATTAGTTAAATCATTTTTAATTTAAATATTCTTTTTTTATATTAATCATAATATGTCCTATTATTATAGATTTCTTATTTTATTATTCATTAATTAAATCAAATTCAAAATCTAATATATATAACATAGTTTTATAGCTATTATTAAAGTGTTTTGAAAGCTTTTTAACTATAATAAAGGGTTTTTTCAATATATTATTCTATTTTATTAATAATTGGAAAAATAAAAATTAATTATTTTTTCAATTAATGTCAAATAATGGTTACTTTAATTTTAAAATAATTTAGCTATTAAAAAATAAATTTAAACATAATATTATTTTAATTAACTGCTTGTAAGTTTTAAATCATAATTATTTTAAAAGATTCATGGTTTAGTTTTGATAACCCTAAAATATAAAACTTTTTATAATTGTTATGTAATTTAAATACAAAAATTTAAATATTAAATTTTCAAAATAAAATTATTTCATGAAAGAGAAATTATATAACAATATAAATAGGTTAAAACAATATACTCCCCCATATAGATTATATATAATTTTTTTATAGCTAATAATGTGCTTAAAAATTATGAATTAAAAAATTTTCCCATTTTCTCAAAGTTAAGGTACCATATCAAAAAAGTTTAATATAATTCAGCATTATTATTCAAATAGTATTTGAGTTTCCTGAGTATGTATAAATTTAATAAGGTTAAAATTCAACATATATAATTATTAAAATATTGATCAATACAATCATTATTATATTTTATAGTATATATTTAAAAAAAAAGATTAAAATTTAATCGTCAATAATGGTTTAATACTATTATAGATTAACTGTCAAAACTCAATTTCAATTCTTCCAAAGTTAAATCAAATAGTTGATTCGCTAAATCAACATTTTTACCCATAACAGAAGGGAAGTCCAAAACGCAAGCATCATAATAGCCCCCACTTACAGCTCGATCGCTGGTAGCAGCGAATACTGAAGTCATCGCGCACTGCTCGCCTTGCCTACCAATAGTATCATATATAAAATTCACAATTTTCTCACTCCAGCTGACTGAAGCATCACTATCCTTCATTTCTGATACTAAATTGGTTTTAACCATACCAGGGTGAACTGAGATTACCGCAATTTTTTTGGGCCTTAACTTGATACTCAAAGCTCTCGTAAACAATACATTGTACAACTTGGTACGAGCGTATTCCCTAAATTGACTGTAGTTTTGAGAGTTGGTAATATTGAAATTAAAGGGTGTTTCGAAGGAGAAAAATTTATGTACTAACACCAGGTTAGTAAATTGAAATATAATATAAGTGTTTGTGGCTTACCAACACTTGTCACATTTACAATCCTTCCACCTGTAGTCTTCTCAATCAGTGGTAACAGTCCCAAAGTCAGCATAAAGGGTCCCAAATAATTGACTTGTAGAGTTCTTTCGTATCCGTCGTCCGTTTTACCATAAGTATTGAATGAAGAGCTTGCATTGTTAATCAATATATCCAACTTGTCAAAATCTTTTGAGAAATCTTGAATAAAGTCCTTCACACTCTGAAAATTACCCAAATCCAACTGACGACTCTCAATCAAATCGTTTGCACTCATTAATTTCAATCGGTCGACGGCCTCTTCGGATTTTTCTAGGTTACGACTGGCTATAATTACCTTGCAGCCCATTTTTGCGAGGAGAAGAGCTGTGTAGAATCCAATACCTAGCAAGTTGCTAAATTTAATAGAATATAAAAATTATATAATTTATTACCATCGTTACCGCCAGTGACTAAAGCAACTTTACCCGTTAAATCAAAGTATTGAATCTGTAAGGTCTGTGTATGATTGACCAATTCTTTCAATAAAGTAAAAGGCAAATTGCTATCCATTATAATTTTTCAATGTAATGCAATCAATAATTTGAAAAGTGTATCTTCAGACTTTAATTACTCCTTATTTAAATATCTCAATATTAAGGGGTAATTATTTGGTTAATATCAACTATGTCATCAATTTTACTAAACCTAATTGAGTTAAATAAATATTAAACTAAAATGATTCTTTTTATTTGGCTATGCATAATATATTTTTTACGATTTTAAAATGGTATTTTTTTCAACTAAATAATTCAAAATATAAAAAGATTTTTATATGTATTAAGTAACTATTTTAATGAATCAATTTATTTTATTTTGATATTTAAACATTTACAAATCAATTAATTTATTCAACTCCTTTCTTATTTCCAAAGAAATTGAAAATTAATTTTTTAATGTTATAGTTTTCAAATTGAATAATTAATAAAGGATATATTTTGAAACTGCTCAGAACATGGTTAGAGTTAATTACATTATTATAATTGTTGTAAAACTCCGTCGTTTACAGTTCTATAGTTTACGGAATGGTTTAAAATGATAAAGGAATTAGTGTCGTTGGAAGACATTTCTAAACAAGAAAAAAATGTAAAGATCAAACAAATGATAATTTTAAAGAAAAATTGTAAACCCAAAGAGATCTGTTTTATTTCCACAAAAAATTATATGTATTTATATTCCAAAAATGCATCTAAAATATTAGTTGCCTTTATCAAAGCATCATCTATTAACATGAACATGCCTATTTTTATGACTCATAAATACAATTATTATTATTATTATTATTGTCTGTATAGAATGAGCCAAGCCAAATATTTTCATTTTATATATTTGTTTTTTATAATAATATGAAATATGATCTTAAAATATTTTACATTAAAACTAATAATCCAAAATCAAATTTTGAATATAAATTTAACAAATATGCATAAAAACATTTATTAATAAAAATTATTTTTAAAAATAAAAAATAGCAAAGATTAAGGCTAATATCTATATAAATCTAATTTTTGAAGTATATATATTAATTAGTTTCAAATCATAATTCAAACTTCATCTTTTAATTTGATTAACGCTACCAATTAATTATTGAGTTAGAGTTTTATATTTAATACAAAATTTAATAATGTGGGTCTGATGGAAAGTAACCCTGCAATAAGGATCAAGTATATTCGATAAAGTGGGCCAAGGGTGGCTAGCAGTATAATTTAAAGCAGTTTTATTAAAATATCAAGGTGCAGGGCTTGGTCCTGATAAAGATGATCCCTGAGCGAATAGGTGCCCAGTGACTATTTTATAGTGTGGTTAGTCCTTTGCTAATGTGTTAAAACTCCAATTACTGTTATAGTCAGGAATTTTCCATTATGCAAGGGTTGTACCTGGTATTTGTGAGTCAATTACAATCAGAATCATGACGGACAGTCAAAGTTGAATGGCGAGCAGACCTCCGTGTCGGTAACAATAATATATTGATTATCTTAGTATATAATCTATTTTCACCTATATTACAAACTTCATTATTATATAAAAATTTTTAGATTTGATAAATTAAAATTAAGAATATTTATTTTTAATCCTTTTAAATTATATAAGTCATGATAAAAATAAAATTTTAAATTCATATGGTTAAATGAATATAGTACTAGAAAGAGAAAACATATTTGATTATATTTAGTAATTTTTATATAAAACTAGTTTATCTAATCGATTTACAAATAACATGATAATCTCAAATATCACTTAAATTTAAATATAAGAATAAATCAGATAATTGATATTATCAATAAATATAGCAAGCTTTGAAAATATACTAGCATAAGTGTCGTATTGATATTAAATTATTATATATTTAAATATCAAGAATTCAAACTATGTTTGAATTTATATTCTTCATAATATGTTATTGCAATACTTGGTACATATTAAATTATTTATGGTGAAACTAATTGAACATTGAATTAACTAATATTAATATTATTTTAAATAAAGAACTGTGCTTTATTTAAAGGAAACATGGGGTTTTATGGTTTTTTTCAGCCAAGTTATGGCAACACAAAATTGTGCAAAAGCATATTTATCATAATGATATTTTAATTTATCTATTAATTTTCATCTTTATTGAATAAAATTGAAAGATTTCACTATTTCACAAATATATTTAAGTGAATGAAACTAAAATGAAGTGCTGATATGAACTGAATCCTGTTAAATATAAAGTATTGCTTTTTTAATTTAACGAATGATTAATCTAAAAAGATATATTTGTTACATAATTATTTAAATTGGTAATTGACATTGACCTATATATTCAAGCAATGTTTAATAAATTTTTATTTTTTTCGGATTTTATAAAATTTAAATATTCTTTTTGAGTTTATATCACAATTTAGAATATCATTTATTTTAAGTAATTTTATAATACAGTGGCCAGTTCAGATTAATTTTAAATTTGTTGATATTCAACCAGAAATGTTATAAACAATATTCACAATAATTAATAAAAGGAATCTTTTATTATTAAATGGATATAGTTTTTTGTGATATTTAATATAGACACAGAAATTACTTTACAATATAACACCTGTGGATATTGTAGTCATAATTTCAAAGCTAAAGTACAAAAGATTATCAAATATTTTTTAATTAATCAATCAGTCGAATTTCACTCTATGATATTTAGAACCCAATAGGGAATTTCAAGATATTCAAAAGGATTTTAGAGTTTATTATATGTCTCAATTAATATAAAGAGATAGATCGTTTTATGAAATATCAATTTTTTCAACTTTTACTACTAGATAGTAAAATAAGCCTTGATTATTCGAAATTGATGGTAAATTCATTTTAGCATTATACTCATTAAATGATTATAATCCATTTTTTGATTATTATTATTATGAATTTACCTTTATGAAATAATATACATAATGAAACTATTGATCTTAGTTTTGGACATTATTCATAAATTTATAAATAGAGCTTAACAGTATAGCTTTTAGTTATTTAAAGAGAATAAAAATAGGCTATTTAAACCCTTTTTTCATTAAAAAATACCAATATTTTTTTAGCTAAGGTTTATATTTTATCTTTTAGTCCAAAAAAATAGTTCTTATTTCAAAATTATAATATCTTATGTCAAATATAGCTAATATATTATTAAGATTTTAAAAATTAAACTATAAAGAATCATTGAATAATTCATAATATTAATTATACAGATAATATGAATATCCATAATAATCTGAAATAAGTGTAAAAAGAATAAATATAACAAAATCTTTAATTTTATTAAAATAAAAATAAAACAATTTATGAGGATGTGATATTTTATAGAATATTGAATATAAATAATATATAATAGTATAGTCATAATGATAAAAGTAGTTCTAAAAATATATACCTAGAAAATCATATTATCAATTTATTACTTAAAAATCTCATAAATACTTATTTTACTAATATCACTTTGAATGATTACTAGTTCATTTATATTATGGCATAATTTTAATATTAATAATTAATAAATTTTTTAATATATGATAATAAAAAATAAAATAAATAATTCAAAGAACTACTCTCATTAATAATGAAATACTCTTTACTCTTTTATTTATAAATTTCTAATATCTAAAAAATATTTTTACTTATTAAGGACTGAAATTTAATACTATATAAATAATTAAAATATATTTGCAAAAGTTTCTTTATATATTTATTTTTTAATATCTTTAGCTAATGATAATTAAAAAATATATTATTTGATAAGTAGACTTAATTAAATGATTTTTTCAATCTTTTAATAAAAAACCTTTTATGGATTTAATTTAATTTGGCTTTATTATCGAAAATAATAAATATCTTTAATTTATACTAAAAGTAGTTAAAAAATTTATTTTATTTATAAAAAGATATATTACATATTAAAAATTAATTTATTTATAAGGACTATATAAGAAGGCTGTATGTCACTATAATATATTAATAAAATAACATTTGTTATAGATAAAATATTTATTTATATATTAAAATTTATAAATAAGTTAATTAAATTTTTATCTATTATTTGTATTATTAAGATTGATATTAAAGAAATTATAATCTTTAAACTTTAATCATTTAATAAATAAATCTTTAATTTCATAACTTTCTAATAAATTTTATTTAAACTTAGCTATTGCAATATTTCTGAATATTTTTTTTAAAAATATATTTATATATATATTAAATTATATATAAACTAACTATATTATAGCTCTATTTATAAATATTTATAATAACATAATAATTTAACTTAGATATTATTATAATATAAAGATATATTTTAAAAAAATATCTAATTAAACTATAAAACAAAAAATAACCTAAATTAAATATTTAAATCTTAATATATTTTGAATAATAGTTTATTAGATTCAATATATTAACTTACAAAAATAAGTCATAAAATCAAAAATATATATATTTTAATTAATAATTAAAACAATTATATATATTAATTTACCTAAAACTATAATATATAATTAATGTATATTATTTGATAATAAATAAATATATTCAGATATATTTAATAAACTATTAACAAAAATATTTACCCTTAATATTTAATTAAAGTGAGTTATAAATTTAAAGGTTTTTGATATAAGGGGATATATTTAACAATATATAACTATATTTTATTTCTCTCTTTGTTATTATTTTATATAATATTATATAGATATAGTAATTTTTTTATTAGTATCATTATACCTAAATCCCTCTTTAAAAAATTTACTTATGCATCAATTAACTTTATAAAAAAAATAAATCAACTTATAATATTATTAGAATTACAAATATTAGCTAATTTATTTTAGTTAAAGTTATTAAGAATATTAATAGAAACACCTTTAAACTTAAACTTAAATATGTTAAAATTATAAAAAATATAATGAGAAGTATATTTATAGGTTAATTAATATATGCAAGTGAAGTACTACTATAGAAATATAATAAAAGCTATAAAACAATATAACAATATTACTTAATATTGATACTATTATATATATTTTATATTAGCATAAATACTACTTATATTTTAAGAAAAAACACCTTCAACTAAAAAAATCCCATTATAAAATTAAATAAGGGTTTAAATATCAACATTAATATTATACTAATATTAATTAAAATAAGCTTATTTGATTTAATAAAATAGAATTATATTTTAGTAAATCTAATAAAAAAACTAGATATTTTAAAAAAGATACAAAACTATTTTATAACCATCATGTTAATTTTACCCAAAAGTATAATAATAGGTTAATTATTATTTAGGGATATATATTATCTTTAGATATAAAATATCTTTAAAAAATTAATGATAGAATTAATATTAAAATATATTAAAGTTCTTTAAATAATGAATTAAAAAAACAATTAAATAATTTAGGTTAAATAAATCTAATGGTATTTTCTAATAAGTTAATACTTCTTGTTATATTATAACTTTTACTATTAAATAACTTAAAAATAATAAGATAATAGTTATAAGGTAGTTTTTTTAATCTCTTAACTTTAACCTTATTAAATACCTTTAAGATTAGTTAAAAAAAGTTATTAAAGCTTTCCCCTTAATAAAAAATTTAAATCAACTTTAAAAATATATTTAAGAAGTATAAAACAAGATTAACCCTTCTTAGTATAAGAAGTTAGTTGATTCTATACCCTACAAACTTCAAGAAATAAGAAAAGCTAAAGATAAATATATTAGGTTTTAATTTTTTTATCACCAAAAACCTATAAATTTATAACTCACTTTAGGTAAAGTTTTAAAGTTTATATTTTAACTAATTAATAACTAAATATTATCACTTAATAATATATATTATTAATAAATATAATAGATTTTAATTATTTAATTTAGGTTTATTTTATTAAATATTAATTAAGTTATTAGTAAAAATATAAATGTTTTTGATTTAATGACTTACTTTTATAAGTTAGTATATTAGGAATTTAGAAAAATAATAATAACCTTAGATAAAATCTTTTTTTCATAAGTTACTTATAAAGCTTGATAAAAATAAAAAGTTTATGATTGAGGTTTAATTATATATAAATAAAAGATCTTAGATTATTATTATCTGGTATTAATATATTCATATTGAATTATAAATTTTAAAGTCAAAATATTTTAATAAAAAATTATTATGAAACATATTGATACATATATTATAAAATATATAATTTTGTATTTATTTTATTTATTAGTAATTTATAAAGACCAATAATATATTTGGAAATATAAAAAAATATTGGCTATTTTTTCCTAGCAAATAATAATTTTATTATTAAAATTAACTCAAATAAAAAGATAGTTTCAATGTAGTAAATATTTTTCAATTATAAACTATAACAGTATTGGAATTTGGTTTTAAAATTTATAAAATTTCAATCAAACCTCATTTGAAACTAAAAATATTATAAAAATAAAGTAATTATATTCAACCTTTAATGAAAAATATAAAATTACAAACTGAAATAAAAATATTTACTATTAATACTTTTAACTCAAAGAGAATATTCGAATATAAAAATTTTATCGTTTTGATTATGATACATACTCAGCACAATTAAGTAATATTAGTTAAAATTTTATCATTATAATTAATATCTATGAAAATATTTTTGAAGGACAAAATTATAATTAAAAATTAAAATTAAAATATAAACTAGAATTTTGTATAAATTCAAATTTTTCTAATTTTTTTATCATATATAAAAATTGAAATTCAAAAAATCTCCTATTATATTTAATAGTAGAATTATAATATTATAGAATATTATTTTTTTATATAATTTTTAAAAAAAAATAGCTTTTTATTAGTATGTAAATAAATTGATTATAATAAATTATAAAGAAATTATTATACTGATTATTATATTACTGTTGTGTAAAAATCTATCTAACAAAATAATATTATACGGTCTATAAAGATGAAAATTATTCTCTTGTTTATTTTCATTTAATTAAATATCTTCCAATCATTAATCTTCAATTAAATAATTATAATAATTATATAAATGAAAATATTTTAAATTGTAAATTAGCTTATTTTAATGATCAAAATAAAAAGGTCAATAAAATTTTAAAATATACGATATACAATATTAATTAATTTTTCATATAATATATTAAATCATTTTTATAGTTTTCAATCATTTAATTTAGGTTCTTATATAATATTCGTATGTTTTATTATATACTAAATCAACTACCGATAATTTGGAATTGTAATAATGGTAAATATATCAAGTTCTGATTTCATAATAGTCTAAATCTTTTTTTGACAGAAACTAGATTAATTACAAGAGGATATTAGATTAATAAGCAACAGTCAAACCTCTTTCATTCTTACCTAATTCTGTTTTATTTCTCTATTCTTGATTGGTGTTAACTAATCAAATCACTTCCTCCACCGGGTTTTATCAGATATAATTATCATTTATTATTTTTTCGTTAATTTCAGTTCGAGTTTTGATGTTTTGGAAATTATATTAAACATAAAAATAGGATTCTTTATCCAACAATAAAAAATATCATGAATTTGATTTTATTAATATATTTCCAAAAAGTAATACTATGTTATCAAAATTATAGGTTAATAACTAACTTTTTGACCTTAATATATATAGCTATTAAAAATATTTTTAATTAGAAAAATTATCTTATCCATTATAGTGACCAAATATAGTTTCTTAAGATTATTATTTAAAATTTAATACATAAAGAAAGGAAATATTGAGTATATTTCTAATATAAATAAAAAATTATATAATAATATTAAGGCCTTTTTAATAACTAAACAGTGTAAATAAGTACTTATTAATAGTAAGAGATTATATCATATAGAACAAAATATTAAATATTCAGGTTATCTTATCCGTTCACTGGTTTTTAATAATTAATTGAAGTAATAGTAAATATCATAATTAACACTTTATCAAATATATAGTCATTTTGATTTTATTTAATAAATTCAAAGTTTATCTCTTCCAATATAGATAAACTAAAATTTTAGTTTTAAAGGTCATTGTTCAGGAATGTTAGAAAATTTAACATTAATATAAAAGTAAAAAATTATTATTTTATATAATATTTTTTGATCTTATTTACTCTTCCAGGAATAGCAATGAGAAGAAAATTAGCCCAAATTTTGTAATTTATTAAAAAAATAAATAGATTCTTAAATGGTTTATCATTAACATATCTTGCTATATTATTCTTATATTGATATAACTTATTTATAAAAATTAAATATAGAGATTCTAAGATTTTTCACCCACAGTTTAGAGCTGTATTTTTGACTTGATTCCTATTAATAATAATTCAAAAGTTATTTATATAAGAATTTATATAATTAAATGACTAAAGTTGGATATTAACTTGATATTTTCAAGTATTTTTATATATTGGACAGTTGATTTTATTTTGCCATTTATTTATACATAGAAAATTAAATTTAGTAATCTATTATAGTAAGCTTAACAATATTGTGATTAATAATATTGTGCTTTATAATAAGTTTGTAATAAAGATTGTTGTTAGAAATATACTTGTAATATGATTTAATAAATTATTTATTAATCTTGATCTTCAATATATTAGGACTGTGTCTTAAAACTTACTGTTCAGATATTGTGGCAGAATATTCAAAAAAACCTTTTTCTATCTTTATTGTTTCAGGGTTTAAATAATTGATTCAATAGATAATACAATATTTGGTTAAAATCTAATAAAGAGTATGTTTTAATTATAAACTAACAAAGTCAGCCTAAATTAAAGATAGTATTGGCTTAACTATTAAATCAAAATGGATTGGTATTTTCAAAATACAGTAAAAAATATAATCAGATTTAATATTTAAATTAACATTAGTAATATTTTGGATCTATGATATATATTTAAAGAGCTCTAGGTTGTAATATTTTATAATCTAGATGATATATTTCATAATAATATAATTATAACCTTTTAAAGTCTTCTGATGGGGAATAATCTTGTCTATTACTCAAGAAACTCTAACTATTGTATTTATACAAGAAGTCACATTAGAAGTACCTCATTTTATAAACTAGTTTAACTTAGCACTTTCCACCTGAAGCTATTCATAGCCACCCCAACTCAACAATTAAAACTATTATAAGATCATCACAAGCCAATCAATAAACCAATCTTTCTATCTTCATCTTCAAAAGTATCCAGTCTCTAAGTTTTTCTTATAACACTCACAAAAAGCATTGAGTTGTGACAAGTGTGAGATATTTAATTTATTCAAAGACCTTGATTTGCAGTAAGCTATTTCCACCTAATTTGGTGAACCCTCTTAATTTCCCTTAATTTTGTGGTAATCTATCATTTACCACTTGTGATTCCTTGTTTAAGCTCTAAAAGACTACTTCCTCCCACGTTTATGGTCGTCACTTGCAGCTACTTAAAACTAAATGTCGAATTGAATTTAATGGTGAATAACTTTGTGAAATTCTAAAGAAACTATGATTATCACTCTGAATTAAGAAGTCAAATTGGAATTTACCCATTTCTTAAAATGTTTGATTGTGTCAGTTTTTGGGAGTGATTTGTTTCTATCTACAAGATTTATTAATAGTACCTAATATAAAATTATCTTATTTGAACCAATAAATTTGACTAATTATTTTTTATTCCAAAATCAATGTTACTTTAATTCTCTTTTAACACAAAAATGATTTGAGTTGTGATCAGTGATATGTACTTTTTTCAAATTGGATATCTAATTTGCAATAAGACATATCCATTCCATTTGGTAACACCAGATCAAAGCTAATAACTTCGTGGTAATCTGTCATTTACCACTTGCAGTTCCCTATCTCAGCTCCAAAACTCCCGAAATATTTTTATTCGTCAAATTCATTGGAATTCTTGTTTTTATTATTTAAATAAGCTCCTTTATAATGATTAAAATATTTTTTATCTTTCAATTTGTAATATAACTAAATATATTAGTTTTGTTGATACAAATGCTTATTGTAAACTCATATTGATTTTTTTGAGTGATATAATTTAATAAAATAATTTCTCGTTAATAAAATTTGATATATATAATTATTTGCACTCTTAAAATGAATTAAGTGCTTAACAATGCTTTGAATCGGGTATTGATAAATATTAAAGTTTATTTATTGTGTATATTTGGTATAATAATATTAATAATCATTTGATAGAATGAGGAACTTTTTTCCTTAACATAGATATAAATTACAAATCTATACTCCACAATTCCATATTAATATACAAATATTGGAGAATTAATATAAATGGATAAATTCAAGATTATGCAATATTTTCCAATACCACAAACATTTAATATAATCCCATTTTATATGCGAAGTTTTTAATTAACTATTTATACTACTGGAAATGAATTGATAAAAATTACAAGCACAAAAAGGTCATAATGGATAACTGGAAAGATTTACCTTCAACCCTCATCCAAGCAATTGGTGAATATATTGCCTTGAATCGTTTAACTGAAATGAGATTAGTTTGTAAACCTTGGTATAATGCTCTATTACTTCAAATTTATAAAATTTTACCTTCACAAGTTTGGGCAAAATCTAATTTTGTTGAAATTATTGAAAAATACGGGAAGTATGCTCAAGAATTAGATACTTCCTGGGAGTTTGGGCCTGATTCACAAACTTTTTCTTATTTAATGAAAGATTGTATTAATATTAAATTTATGTATTTGGATCAATTTCTTCTTGATGCATTGAAAGGAATTCCACTTAATTATTTCCTAAACTGAAATCAATTATGTTAGATCATGATTTGTCTGCTAGAGAATTAAATGACAATTTGACTAATATAGAGGAGCTTATTTTTTTATATAGTGGGTTTAATGGGTATGATAAAATGGTTAAAATTATTCCTACCTACCTTTTCAATCAAGTTAAAAAATTGGTTATTCATTATGGTGGTAATAACTGGGAAGGTTTCATTATATTCATTTCTAAATTTAATAATCTAACTCACTTTAAGCTTAATGCTGTTGATGCCTGTTTCCCCATTTTAAGACAATATTTATCTCAATTTTATTATGTTTTTAAATCTTGGAATGGTTTGGAATATTTGAATATTAATTTTCCTGTTGATTTGCTCTCAGTTCGGTTCGATCAATCTGGATTATTATTTCATGAAGTTCCTTTTGATTTTTTAATTAAAAGATTGAAACAATTTAAATTCCTTATTAGCTTTCCTGTATGGTATGAATCATATAGAATCGATAATAATAATTATCGACCTGGTATTGGTATCCGATCATTTTTTGACTCTCAAGTCTTTGATAGTCTATTTAATCAAACCTGTAATCAATTGTCAATAATATCATTATATAATATTGATCAGATACTATTGGAAAAAATTAGCTTTAATTGTCCCAACTTGAGGGAATTAATAATGAATACGCCACTGCCAATACCCACTGATAATACAATAATATTCCCCAAATTAACTAGATTAGGATCTAGGGGATTCCTGAAGGATTCTATTAATTTTTCTGACCATTATAATCGAGTGTTCCCAAAAGTCATTTGTTATACATTTACCGGAAGTTATTTTTGTATTTTTCAAGATTCCTTCAACATCACCTTTTTATCCAAACTATTTCCTAATGTCTCAACTGTAATTTACGAAGATGGGCACGATTACAAGTCAGATTCATTTTGGTCAACACTTATACCAAAAGAATTCAATTGACAAGTGATATATATATAGATTAGTGTTTGATTTCAATGGTTTTTAAATGGTTGATACTGAATAAGGATTTAATTCCATTATCTTTTACTGTAATGCTTGCTCTATATTCTGAACTACGATATGATCAAAAAATCGAATTTGAAAAAGTTAAACAGCTTTGTCCTGATATTATGTTTTTTAGATCTTCTCGAATCAATCGGTATGGTCTTGGTTATAGTAAACACCTTGATATTTAAAACATATAAATGTGTTTCCATTTGAGCTTATATATATCAAGATAAATTGAATGTTATACAATTGATCAGATTTATCACTTGAAATAATTAAGCTATTAATTAATTTGATAAAATTTGAAATTTTGAATTTTGTATATTATAATTTTGATCTTTTTGATTTTGATCTATAATAAGCTTAAAAAATGAAAATTCAATATAAACTATATAAATTATTAATTTAGAACATCCTTATTTTAATTACTAAAATTAAAATATATTATGATAATTTATTAAACTAAATAAGTTTCAAGTAATATTCATCAATAATATTAAATAAATTATATTTTCATTTTGATTGATAGTGAGTTAATAAATTAAAACTTTACAAAATTCGACGATTTTAGCAACATAATTCAACTTAAAAATGATATATTAAAAAAACTATTGTATTCAATAAACATTATATTGATCATATTTTTAAAATTAAATATTCAAATTAACTAACTTTATCATAGTATTTGATAAAGTAATATATTACCTTAGAATTGAAAAAATGCAAATTTTTTAATTTCTAATGCTTCAATTTTAATATAAAATTTTAAAAACCATATATATATATATAATATATAGGAGAATTAATATTTTGAAATTATATATATCATTTCTAATTATCATTTCATTTAAAATAATATATAATCTTATTTAATTATTAATTATCAAATTTTTTTTATTTTTATATTACTATAGTTCAATTACAATGTTTCTAAATTTATTTAATATTTCTGAATACTTTGAAAAATAGGGCTTTATTCAAAATTACCAGTTATTATTAGATATATAATTAATAGATAAAATATATACTATTCAAAATTTATTAAAATTAGATGGATATATTCCTAATATTATTTTTTATTCATTATAATAAAAAATATATTAAAAGCATTGTTTATTTTTATTTACACAATTATTTAGGTATTTTAATATTAATTATATAAATATAATTTATATTCAAGCTTAAACCTGGGTTAATTGATAACAATATATTATCAATAATTTATTAAATAATAAATATTTAATAAAAACTAGAGTAATAATAATTCCATTAATCCTATTGTTATATAATTAAAAAAAACTTTTATAATAAAATAATATTATTAATAAATTGCAAACTTAATCATATAATCTTTAATCTATATACTAATTAATATTTAGTTAAGTTAAAATAATCTTTTTTATAAATTCCAATAAATAAATATTTTATTAATATGTCAATGTTAATTATTACAAATAGATTATAATGATATTAAATATTTTTATATAATTTTGAAAAATAATTAATTCATAGTAATAATATATTTTTAAAATTTTTTTATTAATATTTTTATTAAGTATTAAGGATATATATCATTATATATAATAATTATAACATATATAAAATTATTTTTCTAAAATGTTTTCAATATAAGTAAATTAGAAAAATCTACCATATTAATTATAACTATTAGATTAAAACATACATGATATGATTAATTTATTATAAGAAAAAATATATTTTCAAAATAAAAATATCTTTGCAAATAAATTAAATTATTTTGAAAAATATCAAATTTGAATCTTTTTTAGAAGTATTGCTTTGAACTAGTAATAACTTATTAAAAGTACTTTGAAAAGTTATTAATTATAAAAAAGAGTATTAATTTTATCATTTATACTAATTTATATAAATAATAAAAATTATGAAAATTATAAAAATTATAAAAATTATTTGGTTTTGATTTTAATATTAGAACTTTGCTATTATATAATTTATATTCTAATATTTATTGAATATAATTGATTAACAATTTTTTTGATGGATATAATAAATATATAATATCTAATAATTTATATGAAAAATCAATATTTAATATTGATATATTGTAATATAAAAGTCCAATTACCATAAAGTTTTAATTATGAGTAAATTATTGATATATTCTTTAATACAAAATCAGTCTTATTTTTATATTATGGATATTTTTTACTAAGAATTATTTCAATTTAAACTAATATACTTCATTTTTACTTTGATCATTTTATTTGATAAAACTGATTTACAGAAAGAACAAGTAAATATAATAGAACAACTTTTTAGCCTTTCAGCAATTATTCCAGCATATAATTGATAAAAATAAAAATAACTGCGACAGAGATTTTAAAATTCAAATTTTCAATCATTCTGTCAAAACTACGTTTGAAAGTGATTAAATATTTTGACCCTCACTTATTCAAAATTAATTATTATATAATAGCTGGTTAAATAAATTTTATGTCCAGAGAATGAGACTTTTTTAATCCTGAAATTCAGATCTCCGACAATGAGGAAGATTAAGTGCACCCAATCCTGAATTTCTAATAGAATCCTTATGAAACATTACATATTTTAAAATTGAAAATATTAAAATCAATTTTATTCTAAAGGGGAAAAATTAGTTTGCGAACTCGAAAATTAAATATATCATCATAATTTGGTATATTGGGTCAATTAAATTTAAATCAAATTATACTTGGAGTAATATATATACTGCCAATATCATGGGAAATCTATTCAATTATGATTTGTTGCATTTATTCAAATTGGTGATTTTATATTTTTACAATATTATTAGAATTGGTAAATAAATTTATACAAGGTTGGAAATTTTTCCAACTATTATTAAGACAGACATGTATCATTTGGAGATATTTCATATTGTATTATAAAAAATTAATTCATATTGAAAAGATATTGACCATTAAATGATTTGATTATAACATATCGAATGTATAAAAATAAATTATTTAATTCATTTTTCTAATTTTGGGCAATTTAAATAAAACCTTAATATACTAAATTATGAAAGTATTTGAAATATTAAACTTGAAGATTAATCAATGCTTAATATGTTATATATTCCAAACCGTCCTCAGACAATATGTCATTAATGCTACCATTATAAAGCTCTTCGTATGGCAACAATTGATTCAGAGTTGCGAGGCCGAATTGTGCAATATTTTCACCAGGCTAATATAAGGTTAGCTAAGTTTATATTTACATCAATGAAAATATTTACCATTGGACATGGCAAATATTGGTCCTTAAATTCTAATGATTTAACAGGAATTGAAAGTATCCCATATCCGAAACTCACTATTCCATATAAATAAACTTTGATTATGGATCTTCCTTGACCAAATATACCACAGGAGTCGAGTATTAATGACAAGGTTCTCATATTTTCTTCAAATAGATTTAAATAGGCAGTGACAGGCACACTTACATGAAGCTTGGAAAATGGTATAAGAAGTACATTATTTAATTCACCATAAATAACTCGATCGTCAGGATTTTCAGAAGCTATAGACGCCTAATATTAAAGTTACAGGCTTAATTCGTTTATCCAATTAAAATTGACACTTACCCATACTTTAAAAGAAACTGGTAGAGGAAGAAAATTATTATTTGTTATTACCCCATTTACTTTTGATTTAAATACAATCTTAGGAAATGATTCAATGTTTAATTGATCTTTGGGATTATCTGGAATTATGGTAGATTTGAGTTCAAGGCCTGGAGTTTGTACAATATATGATGAAAATACTAAAACTATACAAATGAATAAACCTACAAATTGTAATAACAAACTGAAAAATTGAAATATATTGCACTTAACATTAAACTTCGTCAAAATTCCATTTATTTTGGGCGGTTTGGAGTGTTGAAATTTTCGCTCATCAATAGATCGAGATTCGAGTTCTTTAATATTCATTTAACTCAATAAAATTAATTCAATTTCAAAAACCAAAATAGTATTCATTTTAAATAAAATTGACTTGAATAGATTTTCAGTAAATATATATATATTCACTAAGATTCCTTCAATCCATATTTGATGAATTGCAATTAGTACAGAAAATTATGATTGGATTAAGTAAACATGCATTAAAATATCTTGTGTAATGCATTTAATTAATACTGAGAGATAATCAAAATGCATTTTTCAACCACCTTTAATGATTATTAAAATAAATATTTTATAATCATAGTTAACATCAAATAAAATAGAATTTTAAAACTAATCAGCTAATTTTATTAACTTTTCATGCAAAAATTGGGTTTGGTTAAATTTAACTGCTTCACTCATATTAACATCTTTTTCAGCAATAATCAAAAAATTAAATGTCTTAGAATTTAATATTATCTTTTCCACATTGTTTCACAAATTATGATATCACTTCTGAAAGCTTAAAATATACTCTTGTAAATAATAAATTTGGCAAGTCATCGTGTCAATTCATATTTGTTTAAGGCACATCCAGAATTTTTCTTATGAGGATGGACTTCTCAACGAGTTATACAAGCTAGCACAATTTCTGAATCACAGAACTTATTAAAAATCAAGTATCATTTTTGGAAAAGGCTATTTGAGAAATTTTCAAAATTATATTTAATACACAATTAAAATAAAATTGATATATAACTAAATAAGTTTTAACAATTGAAGCATTAGTTATCTAATCTCTTTAACTTTTATTTTAAACAAAAAACCTCCTTATTAATTATTACTAAACTTTAAATTCTCAAATTGGGCTAATTTAAATTCGAATTTAATTATTTAGATTATTGATAATAATGTTAATAGCATATATATTTTAATTAACCAATTTAATCCAAATCCAAAAAATGATTTGATTACCTATATTATAGTTTTCAGGCTTTTAGTTTATTCTGTTTTACATATTTTATGTTTTAAATATAATACCATTATATAATATAGTATATTATTTTTAAATTCACACTATATATTTTCAGAGTTTATATTTATATAGTTCCTATTCAAATATTAAAGCTATACGACTTTTGATTAATTTATTCAAACTATATTAGAATTTCATCAAGCTTTTTACTGAATAATATCAATACAATTATTGTTAAACTTCAATTATATTTGATATAATTAATAAAATTTAATATTCTATATATTACCTAATTATATTCATTAATATTATGTTAATAATATCACAATTGAAGTTATATCTATACCTTATTCCAATTACAATTAAATACCCTTATGTTATATATATAGTATAGCTGGATATTTAATAAAAATAAGTGCACTATTATA
This sequence comes from Conidiobolus incongruus B7586, assembly GCA_000697335.1. Taxonomy (NCBI): domain Eukaryota; kingdom Fungi; phylum Entomophthoromycota; class Entomophthoromycetes; order Entomophthorales; family Conidiobolaceae; genus Conidiobolus; species Conidiobolus incongruus. The sequence goes on along the minus strand of JNEM01014912.1, from coordinate 12,672 downwards.
TATACTTGATATTTAAAGAGTCTTTCTTAAAATAATTTAGTCAATATAATTTAAAATTTGATATATATATATATATATATATATTAATCATAGAAATTTCTTTAATTTTATTATTTATATTTTAAAAAAATTTTGTTCAATTAATCTAATTTAAAATAATATCTAATATAAAAATATATTATTTTTCATTTAAATATATTGATTAATTTTATGTCAAATTATTTATATTTTATCTTTTATATTTTAACCAGAAAGAATTTATCTATATATTCATGAAAATTAATTATTTAATTTCTTTATATTAAATTAATCTACTGAATGTATATATTTACTTTTTTTAATATTTTTGAAAATCAAAAATTTAACTTTGTTATAAATTTTATCAATAATATTAAAACTTAGATAAAGTTATAATAATATTATATTAATTTGTTTTGAGTCTATTTATTATAATTAATACTTATATTTATATACGTTATTAAAAAATAAGAACTTATTAATAAGATATCAATTCAGATATTCATAATATTAATGATATTATTTAATAACAAAATATTAAAATTCTAAATTAAATGGATTTATTAATATATGAATTATAGACATTAATATTTAATATAAAAATGATTTTCTATTTTGCTATTAAGATAATTTTTCTATACTTTTGGCAAGCTTTTAAAACCTAAACAATTGTTCTTTATTTTAAAACTGATGTTTAATTTTTTATGAAATAATTCAATTTATTTTCAAGAATTTTTTCTTAAGATTATATTCTTTAATTGGCAAAAATAACTATAATAACATAGGTTATAGTTTGTCTAATATAATAAATATAATAACTTTTTTAAATTTTTATATATAAAAAGTTATTTATAATTTCAGGCATGTATAATTAACTATTATCATATAATATAATTGGTATTTTTAATTTTTAAGAACATACTAATTAAATATAATTCTCTTTAAAAGCCAACTTAAAACTAATTATAAATATATTTAACTTTAGGAATTCAATAAAAGTGTCAAATAATATTATTACCTACTATGATAATTAAATTTTCTTATAAATATTTATTAATTAGAATTTATGAAGAATATTATTATTTAACCTAATATTTGATTTTGATTTTAAGTAAAAAAATATATAATAGAGTTGAAGATTTATTAATAAAGAGTAATTTATTATATAAATGTTTATTTTTAGCTATATCCTAATATGCTTTGTTTGGTTATAACTACTTTAGTTTTTTTTTGATATTAGTTATTTATTTTATAATTTTATTAATTAATCTAAGTTTGAATATTAAAAAATAAAATACATTTATATAATCAATATTACATTAACTTATTAATTACTTAAGTTTGATAAAAATTTTTAATATATTTTTTAATTTTATTATTAATTTATAATGATATTAAAATTCAATCTTTTACATTTTGATATATTTTATATAATATCTTATTTATTGTCAAAACGATAGAACTAGTAATAGATGAGAGTTTTAGATAAAGCATTTTTCCGTAAGCTGTTTGCAAACCTCAAATGATTTCAATGCCTTTATGGTTGAGTTTTAAAGTTACAAGAAAAACCACTTTTAATAATCACTATTCAGTATAATTGTAATCAAATTCAACTTAAAACTCTTTAAAATACTTTGATTTTATATTTTTTATCAATAAATATACATTTATCTAGTAAAACTTAACTTTTTAATACTTTATATATATATTTTTTCTAATTATCATAAATTGTTTGGAAAATCAAAACTTAAAAAATTTACTAATTTTCTTTCCAAACTGATATATTATCGATATAGATTTACTGAAATAATTAATATAATGATGTTAAATTTAAAATTGATTATTATTTAACCAAAAAATCATAATTATTTAACTATGTTTAATGCTTTTTTTGAATTTATTGTAAAATTATACTAATTGGTAGCTGAAATAAAGTATATATAATATAACTGCTAAAAAATTTCATATATAAAGATTTAGCTGATATATGGAAATTTCAGAGTTTCCAAAAACTAAAGTATCTCTATTAGGATATTATTAGAGGATAAATATTGGTTATCGAGAAAGTAAAAAGTCAATATGTAGTCACTAACCGCAAAAGGGATTCAAACCATAAAATATACATTGATTAGCTTCAAAATAATAGTTATCATAATGATTTTGTTTATTTTACTTTTAAAATTTTCTCGCCAGTAAAATAAAAACGAATACTAGTAGTTTATTTTCTTTTATTACTTATGTTTTCGAGCAAAATAACTGAAAATTATTCATTATTCAACAACTATTTATATTCAATACTAATCAAAATAATTAACTCAAAATTCAATATATTTTATTATATTTGAAATAAATATCTATTAAATATATTATTCAACTTATATAATATGAATATATTTTTTTATCTCTCATTTTAAGATATATAGACTTTCTAGTTATCGACTAAATATTTTAATTAAGAATTAAATATTATGTAATATTAGGCTTAGCTAAAAGATCATTTTATAGAAAAAATGGTTGGAAAAAATATTATAACTATCAACAATAGAATAGCTTATATTGCTTCAAATATTCTGCCTAATATAATAAATACTGATCAAAATTTTTATATATTCTTAATATTAAAATTATTTGATCTAAACAATATATTTGAAACTTGGTATATTATATAATAATTATCATATATGCATTATTAAGGTACTAGTTTCTAAATTCTTATATATAATCATATATTTATATTAATCTTTAGTCAAGTATTCCTTTTTAAAATTTTGTATATAGTAATTTTAACTATATAGTTATCATTAATCATATCAAAAAATATGCTGTTTATAATATCTTATTAACTTTTTAGATCAATAACAACTATTATTGATCTTTATAAATTAATATCATTATTATTACTAGGTATATATTATAAATCATTAATATAAATATATTTAGAGATATATTAATATATTTGAAACCTAATTAAATACTAATATATTAATTTAACTAATTGATCACCAATTTAGGTCTTTTTTGCCTTATATATGATTCACCATCATATTATAATATATTTAATAAATAGTCTTTAACTTTTTATTCAATGAAAAATGAATTTATATTTTTCAACGTTTTATTAATAAAAAATTTATATTAATTATTATTTTGATTTTATTTTTTCATAATATTCTATAATTAAATAGTATCTGATTAATTTTAATTCAAAAACATTGGTAAGTATATAATTTGAAAATTTAATCATAATTTATATAAGTATATAAATGGCTCTTTAAAAAAAGTTTGATATAATTAAAACCAAAATACTAATTTCTATCATTTAATAGATTTATTGAATATTTATATATTTTGCTATAATTAAAATATAAAACAGAAGTTAAACAAATAATATATATATTAAATTCAAATAGCTATTTGATTAAATGAAATATTTAATGTTTTACTAAGCTTCTATTTATATATTATAGATTAAAAAATCAACTACTAATTTTATATAGGTATTTCATTTAATTATATGATCTAAAATAATCAATTTTTTATTAATTGTTATTTATTATAAACCTATATTTGTTAAAATTATATATCAAATAGGAAAATAATGATTTTTCTCTTTGAATCGACATAAAAATCATTTTTAAATTGACAATTAATTTAATTTACAGTGTGAATAGAAATCATTATACTTTATACTAGTATTTGGTAAAATTGAAACGGTTTTTCATATCTAATATTAATATATAAACTATCAATTTAAAATTTTATCAAATCAATATATAGATACCATAGCCATCGGTATCTATTTATTACTTAAAACATAATATAAGTTAAGTGGTTTTTAATATTTGACTTTAACCTTATATTACGAGGTATTGAAAAATATATATTATTGTAAACTTTTTATTTTATTTTGTTGATTTATTAATATTACTCTGTATTTTAAATTATGGGAATTTTTTGCAATTAAAAATAAATAAACATCTTGATATATGATATATAGAAATAAATATATAATATAAATATAATAAATTCCTTTATTATTAATAACTTTTTGCTATACTTTTAGTAAATTTGTAACACTTAAAAAACAGTCCTTTTTATTAAATACTGAAATTTAATATTTCACAAACTAATTAAATTTTTTTATAAAAATTTGTTTCCTATAAGCTGGTTTTTTAATTGCTTAAAGTAATTATAATCACATGGATTATAATCTAAGGAATACACTAGATATAGTATTTTTTTCCAGTTATTTTTAATTAAAAAATTTTCTATAGTTTTAGATTTATATATTTTACAATTATTATGTAAAATAATATCTCTTGTTAAATTATATTAAGAACACTAATTAAAAATACTTTTATTTAAAAAATTAATATAAAAGTTACTATTAATTAATTTTTTAGGAACTAAATAAGGGTAGCATATAAATTTATAATTTATTATAATAATTAACATTTGTTTATTAATAAAATTCTTATTTAAAGGGATTTGTAGAGGGGGTTGATTTTACTTAATCTAGTATTTTAATTTATGTTTTAATATAGAGTTATATATAAGGATTTAAAATTCATTAATTATAATTATTTATTGTAAAAGCTTATGTTTCTAGTAATATTATGGTAAGTTTTGTTTAATAATAGATATTCTAAGTTTTTTCTAAGTTTTAGTTAAATTATAAAATACCTATTTTATATTTTTTTATTAATTTGAGTTTAAACCTTAATATATAAAATCCTTATAAAACTAATATTAAATTGTTTAGATAATTCTTTATCTGAAATAAAGAGATGTTTTGTAATATATTTTTTCACTCTATTAACAATTAAAAAATAACAGTTGAAGTTAATTTTTTAAAATTTGGCAGGTTTTAGATAATTTCTCTCTTAATTTTAAAATAGTTTACTTAGTGATAAATAGTTGATTTAGATAATACTTTATTACCAGAAGTTGTTTGTAAATTCTAAATAATTTTAGAGGGTTTATGGTTAAGCTTTATTAATACTAAAATAAAAGACTTTTGATAATCACTATTTGGTTTAAGTATAATTAAATTAAACAACCCATTTTAAAAAGTTAATTTTTTAATCAAAGAAAATATAATATATATGAATATATAGTTTAAAGATATATTATGTGCTATTTAATTTATATATATCTGTTTATTTAAAGCTAATATGTTTGAAAAATCAGAAATTAAAAAATTTCCTGTTATTTCAAATTCAAGGTAATAAATTGAAATATTTTTTTAAAATCAAATTATTTTATAATAAATTTCAAATTTTATATTTTGATTTTATATAGGTATTATCAATATATATGCTATATATTGATATTGAAATTATTTTCTATGTTTTAACATTTATTTCAAGTAATTTTAATCTTTTTAAAATATCAAAAATAAATTACTTTTAAAATAAATTTGAGAAAAAAATATAAATATAAGAAATAGTGGCCTTAAAAAATATTATATTGTAATTTCAAATTTATATTATATTTAAAAGTATATTATATTTTGATTTTTGATTAAATATTATAACTCAACTCATTCTCATTATTTTAGAATAATATATAATTTGTACAAAATTCTGAATATATAATATAAATACTTTCAAATATAATATTATTGTGAATATAAATAAGTTTAAATCATGGAATATAAATATAATATTTTATGATAAAAATTTATTATTTTCATATAAAATCGTTATTATCATTTTAATTATATAGATTTTATCTTGATATAATTAATATTTCTATTATTAATATGACTAATTATCCATAGATGAAAATTTTATATTAATATATAACACCTTTATTGGAGTTAGTCATTTTGTACCGAAGAATTTATTTATTTTGCTAAATTAATGCCTTATAAATTCCTAGTTATAAATCAAGTGTTGTATTTCAAAATTAATCATCTCTTCCAGTTTGATAGCTAAACCAATATTATTTCTATTTTAAGCTGGCTTTGTCAGTCTATAATTGAAGGATACTCTTTGTTCTCTTTATTTTCTTTATTAGATTTTATCCAAATCCCATATCATTCATTGATTCAATTATTTAAACCCAACAGTGATAAAGATAGAGAAGAGGTTTTTTTTCTTTTGAATATTCTGCTACGACGCCTCAACAGTAAGTTTTCAAACCTACAGTCCCAATACGTTAAAGAGCAGGATTAATAAATAATTTACTAAATCATATTTTGAGTACTTTTCTAACTATGATCTTTATTTATAAAACTTAATATAAAACATAACACAAGCTTAAATTTTTACTTAATATTACTCTGCATTTTTAATAATGGGAATTTTTTGCGATTAAAAATAAATAAACATTTGAATATATGATATATAAAAATAAATATATATTAAAAATATATAATTTCCTATTAACTTTGTATATATTTATTCATTTCAAACTAATAATATGTTTGAAAAATCGGAAATTAAAAAATTTCCCATTATTTCAAATTCAAGGTAATATTTTTAACTCCCAATCAAAATGTTTATAGAGATTCTTTAAATTATGATAATAGATTTAGCTTCATTAAATCACTTTTATAATAACAAAATTATTTAATTAATTTTTTACTATTAAGAACTTTGTTTAGATATAAATTAAATATCAATACTATTTTAGAGTACAAAACTTGAAAAATTTTAAAATTTTACATTTGAAATAGCTTTAGCAAATAATTTATATATTATTTAATAACCCATATTTTAAAAATCTCAACTAGTTTTTAAAATAATTTTAAATTAATTTTTGTAAATTAAAATGCCAATATATTAATATTAAATATAATGATTATAACTATATATACATTATACCATTATAAATTTGATATTTAGAGTTTATATGTTGTATAATATTTATTAATGATAGAATCAATAAATAATAATATAATTATGATTTTATTTTGTTTAACACATCAAGCAAATATAGAATCCATTTTTATATTATTTAAGTTTCTTATTTGTTTTTTTGAAAGTTAAAATTCAAAATATTGGTTTAATTTAGATATTATTTTAGAAAGTGATATTTGAATAAATTAAAGCCGAATATATTTCTTTATATATTTATTTATATAAATATAATAATGGTGTTTAAATTATTAGATATGAATAAGCTATTTATACTATTGGAATTTATGAAATTCATATTAAGAGTAGAGTTTTTCTTTTGATCAAGATATATATTAAATTGATTCAATATCCGCGCTTGAGATCATCTACCGAATATAGTATATATGTTAAATTATTGGTTAATATTTAATGCAAATGTATTATGATAATTTCAAAATAGTTAATTTAATCTGTTTTATTTTTTGCTTGCCTAAATTTGAGGGAAATTGATTTTTAAAACTAATTAGCTTGAGTATATTAGTTGGAACAAACTCGGAAAATATATTTTTTAACTGATTAAAAAATTTAAAATGTTTCAATATTGTTAGTATTAATTATTTTATTAAAACCTGATATAATAATTTTTATTAAAGTTCAAAATCAAGTATAATAATAGTCAAATGTTGTAACTAAACATTGTTCCGACATAGATTATCAACACTATGTTCATTATAAATGTTTGATATTTAATTTTGTTAATATGTGAATTAAAAATATTGTATATACCAAATATGCACATATATTGATTCAATCATCAAATATTTAAATTATAAGCAAAAAATTTCATTCATATCAAATAATTTAAAATAGCAACAAATGGTAAAAATATGCCTATATTTATTTACCAGGCCAAGTTGATTTATAAAATCATTACTCTTTATGCTTTTTGGGGTTTATAAAATGCTTGGAAAACATTAGTATGATGATTGAATATAAATGATATTTCCTGTATAATTTTAAATAAAAGTCAAAATATTATTTGGAAAGAATAAATCAATGAAGTTTGCTTTACCTTAATAAATCAACTGTAAAATAGTTTATTATTAATAAGAATATGATAATATGTAAAAATAAAGTTTATAAAATGTATATTATAAAACTTTAGAGTTTTTTAACTATTTTGTTTGTAAACGAATTATTTTATTAAGTATGATTATCAAAATTAATTTCTTTCACTCAAATTGAAATCTCATTGCATAATACAATGGCATTGTATTCCAAATCAAATTTCATATAAAAAGATAAAATTCTTGAAAACTAAAAAAATTTATTAATGGTTAATATTATATATTTCGTTATATAGTTTAAAATTTAGAAATAGAATGAAAATCCAAGATGATGTTATGTTAACGTCAAATTTACAATATCACAAAAGATCAAATAATATTGGAATACTTCGTACCAAACCATTATTAAATTTCAAATCTAAATGGAGTATTATTCAAATTATATATCTATGTATACAAATATTCTCATTGATACTATGTTTAGCACTAATAGTGTCTATCTTCTATTTAAAGATACCCAAGTTCGACATAACATCAAGTTCACTGCCGATTGATCCAAGCAATCAGTTCAATATAAACTCATTTCCAACCTTGAAATATCATTCAATAATCAACGCTGTAATTAGAAATAATAATTTAATACCAATGCCTGTTACATTGAAGATTAAAGTATTTTTGAAATATAATTTGAGATTTTATAATTTTAATTAATTAAAATATAGGGTTCCATAGCATCTGACAATCCAAACGATCGATTTATATATGGAGAACTAAATAATATTGTACTTCTACCGCTAAAGACAATGTATGTTTGTGCTCCTGTTACTGCCAATCTTGATCTTTTTCATAACAATATGAGGACTGTGACATTAATGCTGGATGCATGTGGCATGTTTGGGACAGGAAGGACAATGATCAGGGCAAATTTATATGCAAAAGCGTACTTTGGATATGGTATATTTTCTATTCCGTTGAAATCAATAGAAGTTAAAGATGTGTATTTACCTTGTCCAATAGTAAATAATATTCTATCCCAATTACTTTGAACTTAATAACATTTATTTTAGATTGAAGAAAATTTAGCTCAATTGGCACTAGGCCTCTTGAATAATATTTTACCTAATGAAGATGATTATAATGGTAAAATGAATAATATTTTGTCTGGTCACCATACCAGATATCTCAAATACTAAAACAGTATATCAGAATTAGTAATAGTATTAGTATTATATACACGCCAAGTTATCAGTATTATTAAACTATATCTCTGAACATACCATTAATGAATATAACTTATGTATTAATCTATTCTGTATTAATTCTGTTTCCCCTCTTGTGTGATTGTGCTTATTATCTTATTATGCTCATTTTCGAATCATGAAAACTAACTCTTATAATTTATGCTGATGAAAATTATTTAAAGTGAATATTTTATTAATTTTTATTCACTTAAGGGTAATATTATAAAACAATATTTTTTGTAGTTATATCAAAATTTCATAATATTAATCTTAAATCAAAAAGATTGTTAATTAATAAACATATATTATAATTGACTTTCGATAATTAGACTCTAAAATCAATTATGACAAATTATATTAACATCATAAAATTGATATATTTCCTTTTATTTATGAAGTATTGATCATAAAATATTATTAAACAAAAGCAATCAAAATTTATTTTATTGAAAAAATCATATTACTTTATTAAATAAATAATTTAAAATTACCTATATTCTTTAAAAGGATATAGGAAAAATATAAAATTAAAAAAGCCAAGATTATATAATATTTAAACTTTACTATATATTTGGATTGACAGTTATTTTTTGAATCAAGGGTTACTTGTATTCAATATTTTTGAAATAAAACTATTATTAAATTAATTTTTAACCAAATATTTAATATAATTAAAATATCTTGCAAATTGTTAAATATTAATTCATAAAATATAAAATATGATATTTAATATTATTTATAATTATTTTTGATATAATATATTATAAAAAATATAAACAAATATCAATAAAAAAATCAGTATATAAAATGATAAAATTTAAAAAAATATTAATTTATTTATATTAAATTAAATGAAATATATAATTATTTTATATGTTTATGACAATCATAAATATGGGAGGAAGTAGTTTTTTAGAGCTTAAATAAGGAGTCACCAGTTATAAATGATAGATTACCATAAAATTAAGGGATATTAAGAGGGTTCACCAAATTAGGTGAAAATAGCTTATTATAAATCAAGGTCTTTAAATAAAGTAAATATCTTATACTTGTCATAATTTAATACTTTTTGTGAATATTATAAGAAAAACTTAGAGATTAGATACTTTTGAAAATAAAGATAAAAAGATAAGTTTATTGATTAGCTTATGTTGATCTTATAATAATTTTATTTGTTAAGTTTAGGTAGCTATGAATAACTTCAGGTGGAAAGCACTAAGTTAAACTAGTTTATAAAATAAAATACTTCTAATATGGCTTTTTGAATTAATATAATAATTAGAGTTTCTTAAGCGATAGATAAGATTATTCCCTATTATTTATATATATAAATTAATATATTGTTAATTTTATAAATTTTATATAATTTACCAAATTAAAAATTATCTAAAATAAAATTTATTAACAAATAATTAATTTATAGTTAATTATTTCTTTTATCTTAAATTTAAAATAATGGGATATTTTTTAATTTTTGACTTTTCAAATATATTATTAATTTTATTTAAACAAATATATACACAATAAATAAGATATTTTATATTATTAAATATTATATATATATTAGCCTATAAAAATAGGTTATAAAATTAAAATTACTTATATATTTACCTATATCTTAAATAATTCTTAATTAAATAAATTTAATTTAAATTTATATAATTTACCTATATTAGTTAATTATAACTAACTATATTTGATTATATTGTCGCGGATCGGGAGGTCCGCTCGCCTTTCAATTTTAACCGTCCGTCAAGATTCCAGATGTAATCCACTCACAAATATCAGGAACAACCCTTGCACAATGGAAAATTCCAGACTATAGCAGAAGCTGGAGCCTCAACACATTGGCCAAGGATCAACCACACTATAAAATAGTCACTGGACAGATATTTGCTGGGGGATCACTTCAATCAGGGCCAAGCCCTAGATCTTGCTATTTTAATAAAACTCCTCTAAAGTATCTAGTTAGCCTTCTTTGGCCTGTTTCATCGAGCTCACGTGATCTTTATCGCAAGACTACTTTCCAGAAGCCTTGCAATATTTCAATAACTATTGGTTAATATATACAAACCTAAACTTTATCCAAGATGATTATAAATTTATGGGTTTATAAGTTAAAAGTGTATAAATAACAAAACTTATATATATATATATTTTTCTTTTGTTATATTATATATATTATAAAATTATTAAGCTAATATTTTAAAATTAATATTATAATGCTTAAATCTCTCTCTAAAAAAGCTCACTTATATATTAATTAACTTCATAATGAAAATAAATTAACTTATAAGATTGTTAGAGTTATTGGTATTAGTTAATCTATTATAGTTAGGGTTATTAAATATAATATTAAAAAAACACTTCAATTAAAACTTAAATATATTAAAATTATAGATAAGGATGATTAAGATTATATTTATAGATTAGTTAATATAAGTAAATATAATATTACTATAAAAGTATAACAAGGATTATAAAACTATATAGGAATATTAATTAATATTAATATTATTATATATACTTTATATTAAAATAAATATTATTTATTTTTTAAGAAAAAAAATATCTTTGATTAAAAAAATCTTAATATAGAGTTAAATGGGAGTTTAAATGTTAATATTAAATTTGAATTAAAACTAATTAAAATAAAATTATTTAATCTAATAAAACAAAGATATATCTCAATAAATTTAATAAAAAAGCTAGATATTTTAAAAAAATTACTTTATAACCAATATGTTATTATAACCTAAAAATATAATAATGAGTTAATTATAATTTAAGGATATAAATTATTTTTAAGTATATAGTATCTATATAATGTTGATAGGGGAATTAATATTAAGATATATTAAAGTATTTTAAATAATAAATTGAAAAAAAATATTGAGTAATATAAGTTAAATAAATTAAACATAATTTTCCAACAAAATAATACCTTTTGCTATATTACAATTTCTATTATTAAATAACTTAAAAATAACAAAATAACTATTATAAAATAACCTCCTTAATCTTTTAATCTTAATTAAATATCTTTAGAATTAATAAAAAATTAATATTTTCCCCCTAGTAAAAAATTTAAATTAATTTCAAAAGTATATTTAAGAAATTTAGAATAATATTAGTTTTGCTTAATATAAGAAGCTAGTTGATTCTATACCCTATAAACTTAAAGAGTTTAGAAAAATAAAATATAGATATTCTAAATATTAATTTTTCTATCAATATTAAAACCTACAAATTTATAACTTATTTTAAATATACTTTTATTTTTAATATATCAATTAATAATTAGGTAAATTTAACTCTATATATTATATTATAAATAAAAATTATATATTAACTATATAGTTTAGTATAAGTTTATTTAAATTAAAATTTATTAAAATATTAATAAAAATATTTATATTTTTAATTTTATAACTTATTATTATGTATTAATATATATCATATTTTTTTGATTGAAAAATTAATTTTTTAAAATTAATTATT
>JNEM01014907.1:0-37245 GCA_000697335.1 Conidiobolus incongruus B7586 | reverse complement strand
ATATAACTAGAAACTAAAGTTTTTATAATAAATTATTATAATTAATAAATCTTAAGTGCTTTTATATAATCTTTTATTAAAACATAAATTAAAGTTTTAAATTAAGTTAAACCAACTCCCTTTATAAATTTTTTTAAATAAATATTTTGTTAATAAGTGAATATTAATTATTATATTAATTTATAATAATATATGTTATTCTTATTTAGTTTTTAAAAGAAAATTAATCAATAGTAAACTTTATATTTTTTTTTAAATAAAACTATTTTAAATTAGTATTCTTAATATAATTTAAGAAGACTTATTATTTTATATGATGATTATAAAATATAAAAATTTAAAACTGTAAAAAACTTTCTAATTAAAAATAACTAGAAAAAACTACCACATCTAATATATTCTTTAAATTATAACCTATATAATTATAATTGTTTTAGGTAATAAAAAACCAGCTTATAAAAGAGAAAATTTTTATAGGAAAATTTAATTAGTTTGTAAAACATCAAATTTTAGTCTTTAATAAAAAGAACTATTTTTTAGATATTAGATCTTTGCTAAAAGTATAGTAAAAAGTTATTAGAAATAAAAGAAATTATTAATTTTAAATTATAAATTTATTTTTACATTTTATATATTAAAATGTATATTTTTTTTTCAATCACAAAAAATTCCCATTATTTAAATTACAAAGTAATATTTCCAAACAATAAATACTCAATATAGGTTGCTAAAAAGTGAATTAAATAAGTTATTATATAAAAGTTAAATATACAAAAATTTTTATAAAATTTATTTAAGCGATTATGATATTAAAAAAATTAATAAATAAATAAATTATGATTAAGTTGATATAAATTAATTATAGATTAGTATATAAAAACACCTGAATGATATTCACTCTGCAGTTAATAAATATATGACTATGTGTCAGCAAGTGATTGAAATGCAATAACTTCAAAGAAATAATTAAATTTTAAGTTTTTCAAATTCCCACATCATTTTCAATTGATCTAAATTGTCATCTTGATCAATTTCCAATTTGAAGATCTCTTCATCAGTTGCTAATGCGTGCCAGAAGGGTGGTCGATCTTGAAATTTGTCATATACAATCACACAGGGGTATTTGCCCTTCCAGCCAAGTTCGTTAATGTCGTCGGAGATGCTTGTTAAGAGAAGACGCACTTTTTGCTCTTCTTTGGAGTTGACAGGGTTCCAGTCGGCCATAGTAATAATATGATACTGTTGGGTCTGGCCCGTCGAAGGGTGTGTTAAATTTGCGATTAGTGATGATGTGTTGGGCCCAGTGCTGGGTGAATTGGATGATAATTTACCAGTGGATAAGAATGATACAACGTTGTTGAGATTGACGAGTGCACTAGAATTGGAAGAAAGTAGAATAATTGGTAAGGTCTTGGTATCAGTTGGTGTGGTAGTCAATTGATCTGGAGTATTTTGGCCAGCCCTATGATCAGACTCTTCTTCCGATTCTGGACTAGTAGGCTGCTTCTGCAAAGATTTATCAATCAAGTCAACTATTCAATAATAGGATTGAGCTCCTGTAAATTCATTAACATCATCGGGAATGGGTAATGCCATCTCATTATTAATAACAGTATTCAAGAACTGATCAGCGGGATCCAAAGCGTCCATTGAGCTCTTAAATTTCTTTTGATTGGGTTCGTCTGGAACTGCTTCACTTTCTACAGGTTCATCCTTCAGAGATTGAAAGTATGTCAAAGTGGGCTGAAACTCCAAAAGACCCAGTGATGAAATACCATTAGTGAGACATTGCGTCAAATAACCACCAAAGCCTTCCCATTCTTGACTCAATAAAAATATTAAAGTCTTTAAACTGTGCTTAGGGTCAATCCCAGATTCTTTTAATGGGTAAATCAACTTATCCAAATTGTATTTAGTGTCATTAAATTCCAAATGGGTTGAATTGGAAATGGAATCGGTTAGTTGATCATCTTGAAATAATTTGTAAGGAATCGAAGAGTTTTCTTTAGCTATTAAAATTTTTTTAATACATTAATTTCTTCCATATTTTAAACTTTTAATAATTTTTTATTAACTATTTATACTTGATATTTTTTTAATTTTCATTTTTTTTGTGACATTTATTATATTAAGTATTTTGAATTTATCTTGAAATGGGAAATTTATTTATTATTATGGGATAATCTATTTTGATTACAAATGTAATGTAAATGTCAATTTTTCTAGGAGTGTTAACTCAATATTTAAACTTAAACTCGGTTTGATAATTAAATGATATTATTAATTAACCAAAACTCTTTGACTTTGTTATTAAGGTTAGGCAGATTATTCAAACTAAAGTATAATAACTTATTAATTTTTTTCCATACATACTATTATTTTATAAATTTAATTACCAAGAATTTAAAAATTATATATATTTCCCAGCTTGTAAATAAATTCAAATTTTATGTTATCAAATTGATTTTATTCAAATAATATAATTTTATATTTTTTAAATTTAATAATTAATTAGCAATTAATTTGATATATAAAAAGATTTGTAAATTGATAATTAAAATTATAATAGATATTTAATATAATGAAATATTTTATATCTCATAAAAGATTAAGGAAGAATCAATTTAAAAATCTAATATCTGAGATGACTGAAAAATTGGTCAAATAATACCTGTAAATATTACATAATAAACAAAGATATTTAAAAGTGTAATTTAAAGTAATATTGTATTTCAAAATTAATCATCCCTTCTAATTTGATAGTTAAACCAATATTATTTTTATTTTAATCTGGCTTTGTTAGTTTATAATTAAAGGATACTCTTTGTTCTCTTTGTTTTCTTTATTAGATTTTATTTAAACCCTATATCATTTATTGATTTAATTATTTAAACCCAATAGTAATAAAGATAAAAAGGAAGTTTTTTTTTCTTTTAGATATTCTACTATAATGTCTCAATAAAAAGTTTTAAAACCTATAGTCTTAATATGTTAAAAAGCAAGATTAATAAATAATTTACTAAATTATATTTTGAATACTTTTCTAATTATGATCTTTATTTATAAAACTTAATATAAAAACATAATATTATTTAGTAGAGAATTAAGGTAACTGTTAAATTTTATAAAAGAATATTAATTTTAATATTATAATTATATTAATTTTAATGACAATATAAAAGTATTATAACTTATATATCTTATTATAATATTATTATAATTTCAAAAAAAGAAAATAATTTTAATAAAATATAAAGAAAATTATAATTAAAAAAAATTAAAAAGAATTAGAATCAAAACTATCTTTATTTAATATTTAAATAACTAGTTTTGCTGGATTAAAGATTTTGAATATTATTATAGAAATGATATTACAAGAAATTATTAATTTATCTGAAGGAATATAAATTTTAGTTAATTAAGCAAATAAAAAAAAATAAAGAAAAAAAACACAAAAAATAAATTAAATAAGAAAAATCAATTTATTTAAAAAAAATATAATTAAAAAATTTAAGAAAGTTAAAAAGAATTAAATATTTTTAAAAATAAACCTATTTCAGAAGATAACCCTTCTGAGTATTAATTATATAAATCATTCTATAATAAAATACAAAATGGCAAAACTATTAAAAACTATAATAAATTCAAAAAAAAGATTATTTAAATTTCAAAAATAATAATAATTATAAACTTTATATTAAGAAAATTAAGACTATTATATAAATAAATAAAGATAATTTTAAAAGAATAATTTAATATTTTAAATTAGTTGCAACTAATAATTTTGAGATATAAATCTAATTACTTAATATAATAGAGATCAAAATATAAAAATATTTGAATAAAAATTTATTAAATAATTTAAGTTCAATAACTAGAGATATTTAAGTTTTAACTTAAATGAATTAAAAATAAACTTGAATAAATCTATAAATAACTTTTTAAATAAAATAATTTTAAGATTTAAAAGCTTTAATAACTTAAATATTATAAATATATATATAGTTATTTTAATTAGGTTAAAGAAAAGCATATGTTTATTTCTGAACCATTTTTATAAAACTATTATAGATTAGTTATTAAAAGAATTAAAGCAAAAATTTACAAAATATAAAAAATTTTAATTAAATAAAAATAGATATAGCTTAATAAAAGAAAAAAATTAAAAAAACTAAATATTAAAAAAAACTTGAGTAATTACAAAAATAATATAAATTAAGTAATAATTACCAAATATAATTATAATTATATAACTAATTATAATCAATATAATAATATTAAGCTAAGATATAATAATTATAATTAATTAAGTTATATATATATTATAATTGTATAATGGTTAGAAATTCTCAAATAATAATAATATAAATAAACTATAATTATAATTAATAATTAAATATATTAGATAACTAAAAGATAAAATTATTTTTAGTTAATAATAATAAGATTAATTTTAATTAATATTAAATATTAATAATGATTTTAATTAAAAATAAAACAAATCCTGAAAAATTTAATAACTTTAAATATAACACTAGTGTTTAAATTCTAATAATAAAGATAAAATAAATTTTAAATATAAATAAGAAATATTAGAGGAAATATGTAAAATACCATAATAGATTAAATAAGCTATAATAATAAAACTTAAAAAAAAAGTTACTAACAAAGAAAAAAAAATAACTATATTAACTAAAGAAATATAATAAATATTTTAATTTAATTAATCTTTTAAAAACACAAATAGCAAATATAAATAAAAACATAATTAACCAATAATTGATTTTCTTTAATAATTTAAATAATAAGTTAATATTTATAATTAATTTAAAAATTATATTATTATTTATTTTAAATATATTAAACCTTAACGAAATTAATAAAGAAATTAAAAAATAATCAAAGGAAATTTTAAGAAATATTTTAATATCTTAAAAAAATTATAACAGACTCTTAAACTTATAAATAGAAAATTTAATGAAAATAACTGAAAAAAAAACTCAAAAGAAATGGAAAAAATAAAAAAAGCTAAATTTAACTAAAGGTAAAGCCTCAAAAGTTTTTAAAAATATGTTAAATTTAAAATATAATATCCTTTTAATATATTTAATAGAATTATTATTAAAAATTTTATACTAGCTTATTTAAATTAATAAATCAATAATAAAAAATAATTAAAAAATAAGTTAATTAAATAATAGCTATAATATTTTAAAAATAATATAAATGACTAAAAATTTAATTTATTAAAAAAAATTCAAAAATAATTATTCTAAGATTTAATTTTAAAAATAACATTAGGATAAATTTTATAATAATAGAAAGTATCCTAATATTAATATATTTAAGAGTTATAATTAAAATAAAATATCATAGCTATATCTCTAAAAGATACTTATTTAAAAAATACTCCATAATCAGAACTAGTAAATAAAAGAGTTTATAGTATTAACAGAAGAGTAATTAAATTAAACTTTACTAACAAAATCAAAATAATTTTTATCAATAATTTTAACAAATAATATCTAGTTTTAAAAGATATAAAAGTTATATAATTAAAATATGAAATATTTAAATAACTTAAAATTATTAAAAATCTTTATTAACGATTTTAATAATAAAAAAGTAAAATTAAAATTTAAACTCTATAAATTATATTCTTTTTCAATTT
Organism: Conidiobolus incongruus B7586; assembly: GCA_000697335.1. Classification (NCBI taxonomy): domain Eukaryota; kingdom Fungi; phylum Entomophthoromycota; class Entomophthoromycetes; order Entomophthorales; family Conidiobolaceae; genus Conidiobolus; species Conidiobolus incongruus. The sequence goes on along the minus strand of JNEM01014907.1, from coordinate 31,574 downwards.
AGTAAACCTAGAGGTTATCTTTTAATTTATTATTATATAAATAAAATAAAAGTTATAACCTTTATTAATTCTAGTAATAAATCTAATATAATATATATTTAAGTTATAAAGATAATTAATATATAGGAATAAGTAATTTTATCTAATATATAATTAATTATTATAAGCACCATTATAAAAACAATAGGTAAGATAAAAAGCATTAATATTTAAGTAAAAAATTATTATAAAAAATTAATTTTTAATAATAGATAACTTTAATTTATTTATTATTCTTAGTTATAACTAGTTAAATAAAACATATACTATAGTTAATTATCTTTTCTAAATGATCAAGATAAAATAAGATAATAAAGAAAAAATTATAAAAATAATAACTAAAAATCTAATTAGAACAAAAAAATTTAAATATTTTATAATTTAATAACTTAAGTTAATAATTTAACTAAAATGACTCCTTTAATTAATAACAAAGTAAATTTAATTAATATCAAAACTTTTATTGATAAAAAGTCTATTATTAATTTTTTAACTAAATTCCTAAATATACTATATATAAACTTTAAGTAAATAAGAAAAACAACAGTAATTATTTATTAAATCTGGTTAATTAATAAAAACATAACCCTTATTAAATAGCAAATAAAATGGCTTTTATAAGCAAAATTAAAATAACTAAATGAAAAATTATAATTTAAGTTAGATAATAATATTATTCAAAAGTTAGATTTATCATAAATATTTTAAATTATATTAGTTATTAAAAATGATAAAAAATATAATTATATATTGATTATAGAGAATTAAAGAATTTTACTATTAAGAATATTTTTCCTTTATTTAAAATTAATAAATTACTTGATTCTTTAAATAAAGCTATTATTTTTATTATATTAAATTTATTCTCAGGTAATTAACAAATACTAATAAATAAAAAGTCAATTTTATTAATAAGATTTAATTCATATATTAATTATTTTATTTATAAAATTATGTTTTTTAATTTATCAAATATACCAGCAATATTTTAATCAATGATTAATAATATAATAAAGGAATTTTTATATGATTTTATTTAAGTATATTTAAACAATATTATAATTTATAGTTATACCAAAGAAAATCATTTAATTTATATCTAAAAAATATTAGAATAATTAGAACAGCATTAATTATATTTTATTCTTAAAAGATATTATTTTATATATAATTTAATCAATTATTTAAAATATATTATTAATAACAAAAGATTAGAAACTAAGATCTTTAAGATATAATAAATTAAAAATTAACTTAAAAATATTAAAAAAATGAGAGTATTCTTAAGCTTTGTTAATTATTATTAATATTTTATTCAAGATTTTTCTAAAATAACTGAATCTTTAATAAAATTAACAAAAATTAATAATATCTTTAATTTTAATAAATAAGTTAAAAAAAGTTTTCATTAGCTTTATAGTATATTAATCTCTATTTTTATTCTTAAACTACCAAATTTTAATCTTGAATTTATCTAGTAAGTAGATATTTTAAGTCTAGGAGTAGGTATTATACTTATTTAATTATATCTAAGAGATAAAAAAAATCAGTTATTAAATATTATTCTAAGAAATTTAATAAAACTAAATTAAATTATATAATTATCTATAAAGAAATATATATAGTTATTTTAATTATAAAATATTTTAAACTTTATTTATTTAATTAATATTTTAAAAACTAAATAAATTATATTTTATTTAAAAGATACCTTAAGATAACAAATCTAATAGATTAATATATTTATTGATTATATAAATTATTATTTTATAATTTTAAAATAAAATATAAACTAGGTAAAGATAACTTACTAATAGATAAATTAAATATATAATTGGTTGAAATTATAATAATAATTAAAAATTTTATTAAAATAAATTACAAACCTTATTTATTAAAGATATATTAGATACTTAAATATGGTAAATCATTAAAATTTTTATTATACAAAACTTTTCTATAATTTTAAAATTTGTATAAAAGATATTTAATCAATAATGATAATTTAACTAGAAAAACAAAGGAATAGATATAAATAATCTTAAAACAATAATATTAAAAAGAATTAACTAAAATATTCTATATAAATAAAGCTTATTATGGTATTACAATATATTATATCTAATTTAAAAATATTTTTGATAACTAAAATTAATAAAACAATTTGACTAATTATTGTTAAGTATTATATATACTAAATATTTGATAAGACTTTAGAAAAATTATTTTCTAAATATATAGTAAATAGTGAATTATTTAAATAAATTATATTAAACTTTATAAAACTTTTTGAACCATCAACTTATAATAATTAATATATATTAATTATAATAGAATACCAATTTTATTGGTTAATAATTATGTTATATAAAGCATAAATTATAGAGATAGTTGTTGAATTTATTTATACCCATATTATCTTAAATTTTAGACTTTTAAAAATCATTGCAATTGATAAAAGTCTTTAATATAATTGTGAAATTATAAGAAACTTGTTAAGATATTTTAAGTAAAATATTGATTTATATTAATATATTATTCTTAAGTTAATAAGAGAATAGAGAGATTGAATAGGATATTATATGAATATTTAGAAAAATTATTAATCAATCATTTAAAAAAATTAAAACTAAGAAATTAATAAAATATCGTTTATATATTAAGTAACACTATAATTAGATCAAATATCACCTTTCAAAATATTATTTAAATAAGAATTATAATTATTAAAAAGTATTTTGATTCTAGATGATATATATATATAACTTATATTAGAATTAGAATACTATATTAATTAATAGGAATATAATGAGAATTAAATATTTAAGGAATTATAATTATAAAAAAATAATGAAATTATTAAGCTAAAATACAAAACTAATAATTATATGAGATTGTTAAATACAAAAGGAAGAAAAAAAATATATCAAATATATAATAAACTTTATAATATTTTATTAGTAAGATTAAACACTATATATGATATAATTTATAAAAAATTATATATTGTTATAGAAAAAATATATTAAAATCAATTAAAACAATATTACAAGAATAACATAGTATGATATAAATATAACTGATAAAGGATTGCATTAATTTAAAAAAGGAGAAATAATGTTATATTTTAAAATTAATCATCCTTTTTAGTTTAATAGCTAAACCAATATTATTTCTATTTTAAGCTAGTTTTGTCAGTTTATAATTAAAGGATACTCTTTGTTCTTTTTATTTCCTTTATTAAATTTTATCCAAACCTTATTTCATTCATTGATTCAATTATTTAAACCCAATAATAATAAAGATAAAAAGGAAGTTTTTTTTCTTTTAGATATTCTGCTATAATGTCTCAACAATAAGTTCTAAAACCTATAGTCCCAATATATTAAAAAGCAGGATTAATAAATAATTTACTAAATTATATTTTTGAGTACTTTTCTAACTATGATCTTTATTTATAAAACTTAATATAAAGACACAACAGTAAATCCTTAATAATATAAATTAATATATCATGTTATTCAATTAGTTTGAATTAAATTTTTAAAATATATCATAATGAATTATGTAATTCAATCATGATAATTTCCATTTATAATTGAATAATGAGTTCTTCAATTGACTTGAAATTTTAAGATTGAAAATATTACAAATATTTAACCAACAATTAATTTAGATATTGATTAAAGTGTTTAAGTTAACTCATGTCAAAGATTAAATTAGTTTTATAAATGGATTTAATTCAATCTACTGAAACAATGAAATTGGTCATATGTTTTAACATTTGAATATATATATAATTATTTAAATATAAAACAAATAGTAGTATTTGGCCTTGTAAATTTATCAGATTAAAATTAAAATATCATATTATTAAGAGGTTAAATCTATCTTAATATTCAAAATATCAATTAAAGCACTGTTTGGATAGTAAGTTGATTTGAAATACTATCTAATATTTAACTTCTAGAATTTTTTCGCGATATTCTAACTAATGTAGTAAATTTATTAAAGAATTAAATACCTTTTGAAATAAGACAGATAAATAGATCAATTTAGATCACATTAATTTGAACATATTGCGATTTTGTTATATTATAATATGTTTATTTCGTTGACTTGATTCAATTTTATCCTAGCTAATTCGAAATGTGTTGAACATTTGAGGATAAGAAAGAACGCTTTGCGGAGTTCAGGGCACAACAAATCGGAACATCACACTCAATTCTAGCAACATTAAAAACCATAAATATTAAATTAATAAATGACAATGGGTGGACTATAGCCAAGTGACGAGACTACCGATGAGATCCTACTCCCACCAACCTCCAATTGAATACGATTTCCACAGTTCCATAGCCATATCCAATCAGAATACACAATCCCAATAAAAATTAATGATGGTTGACAATCACAATGAATACTCACAAGTGTTAAATAATTTATACTCAAAAATCCTCAAATTCAATACTTGCACACCGGCAGCTCCCTGTTAAATCAATCTACCTTGGATTAAACCAAGTGTTTGAAGAATTTACGAAATTTAACTTAGGATAACTGTATCTAGTGATATTTGGGATTGTCAATATTCCAAAATTGTATGAAGTAAATTGGTTGAAATTCAAACATTTTAAACGAGATTATTGAAATTGTAGAATAAGTATACTATTACTGTCCTCATGCCACCCATCTTAATGTTGAATACACTGTATCATTTGCATTATCCCTTGGCCAAATTACCAAGTCTTTGCATCTTCTAGAACATTCAACACTTCCAAATACTGGATCGCATCACATTTTCAACCTCATTTCACCATCTGTTAGAGTAAAAACCTTGTATGCCAATACATCTTTCCCGATTTCAGCTAATTTAATCAATGTCCAAAACTTCAAAGAAATTCATCTGTTCACCGAAACAAAAAGGTAATGGTGTTCTTGAATTTTTTTTCAAAAAAAAATTGTATAATATGTTTTTTAATATATAATTCCAATAAGATAATAATTGTATATATTCCAAATTCGCTCAACAAATGAGAATTATTGTTTTTTAGTGCTTTTCTCTAGTAAAGATATGAACATGTTTCATTCTGAAAATACTTTTACTTTAGCTCTGTGTCACTAGTCAGCCCGACTTTACCTAAAACAGAATATATTAGGGCATCTAAAGGTCCTCGAAACAAATCAAGATAAATAAAACAATTACTAAAGGACAAGAAAGGATAAGAGAACACATCAGAATAGCTCATCCAGCTATTCTGGTCATTCCCGTAAAAAGATCGAAGAACTAATAAAACAGTTTCCTCAAAGTATAGTACTTTATTTAGATTAATTAACTACTACTATGATAATATTACTTTTTTTCACTTCTGCAATGTTCAAGGAAGTTCCCATTATAGAGTCTTCACAGACATCAGTATTTGGATTAGCATTTGCCCTTTTATGTGTAATGGTTAGCTAGGGAGGAACTTGGTTAGCTATGGGAGGTAATCGTTGGATAATGCGCGTGTATCTACTAATGAGTTGGGGAATTATACAGCAATGCGATAACCTCGCGGTGAATTATTCAGCTCCTCATTGGCGGATCTTAGAGTTCGATGACATTCAGATTATCCACAATATAACATAATATCAACACCTTTATAATGATTGGTTATTAGTAATCCTTTTTAGAGATTTTTTAAAACCCAAATTCAAAATATATTTTGCCAAAATTCCAATACCTAGCATTTTTGATCAAGTGTTGATATTGTGATATATATATATATATATATCTAATAGGGCAACCTAATTCCTTAAGCCTAATTCTTTTTAATTGTTTATCATTATTAAAAGTTTTATATATTTTAATTTTATAAGAACATAATAAAATTGAATATAATAAAATATCAATAATTAAAAATAACTTAATTCATACTATATTATACTTAAACTAGAATATAGCTAATTTTAATTTGACATTTTTTAATTTCTCAAAATCAATATAATTAACTTAGGAAAAAATCCAATTTATTAATTAACAAATTTATTTATAATATATTAAAATTGCAAAAGTTCAATTTCATCATATATATTATTTTGGTATATTTTTATATTTATTTTAAGTTAATTTTTATTTTATTAAAACCCAATTATAAAATGAAATAATTGAATGTAAAATGTAATTAAAGGCTTTATTTAGTAATAGATATTAATTATTAATTTATAATATTTTTGATTAATTAATTTATATAATTCAAATATATTATCTAATAAATTACTGAATACCATTGGTTATGGATATATTTATAATCATAATTTTAAACTCTTTTTAAATATATTAATGATTAATTAATAATATAATTTTAAATATTGATATAAATTTATTATGAATGGTGATTAAAATTTAAAAATCAATTATATTTTTCATTTATTAAAAAATATGAAATATATATATATATATTAAATATTATTTATTTAAATAGCTTAAATAGCTTTTTTGATTTTACTATAGGTCTAAAAAATCAATATTGAGATAATATTGATTAATCTATAAAAATTTACTTTTTTAGAAACTAGGTATTATCTGTAATAAATAATTCCACAAAAATTTTTGATTAAGGAGAATTGGATACAGCTAGTTTTTTCAAAACGCTAATACATTTCCAAAAATATATTAGCTTTTTATTCAATTTCATTAATTTAATAGAAATTCATAAAATTTATTATTACAAATAATATATGTTAATTGAAACAGTATTATATTATGAAATTCGCCTAACTTACCATATCTGGAAAATTATATATCAAAATCTAACTATAATATTAATTGATTTATATTTATATTTATATTTATATTTTAGTTAAAATTTATATTGATAAAAGTTATATTAAATTTATTATTAATCCAAAAAAAATAACGAAGTCAAAATTATTTTCCTATTTTTTAATCTATGAACTATTTAATTGATTTTATAATTAAGAGTTATTTTTCAATTCAAGATTAATTAAATTAATAAGAAAATAAATTTATAATTTAAATCTCTAAATACCATCTCTCTAGGTATAATTAAATATCATATTTTTAAAAAATATTGAATAAAAACATGTATAATTTAAACTAGAATTGATTGGATTAATGATAAAAATATTGAAATTAATATAATTATTATGTTTCATATTGTATAATTATTAAATATTTTTACAAAAAGCTTGTTATTTTATGTAATTTTTTGTTATAATATTTACATATATTATTATTCTTGATATACTAAAAATAATAGGTTATTAGGTGAGTTTCAAATTAGAGAGTTTAATATAAGTTATAGAGAAAAAGCCTTTATATCTCTTTCGGTGTTAAACAATCCTATGTCCTTTTATTCTATTTTATCAAATTATATTAATTATTTACATAATACCTATTTTTGGATTATATAAGAAACTCATGAACATATTAACTGGGCTTGTTTTCTTAACCTAATAAATGTAGCATAACTTTGTACCTTGTAAAATCTCAATATAAATATAATATTTTATTTAATTTAAAATATAAATAATTGATTTATAGAATATAACAAATTAAAATAAAATCATCTATATTATTTAAAAAAAATATAATAATATTATCAGAAATTTTTAATAATCTGAACTAAATTTTAAAGTTATAGATTAGACAATATTACTTAAATATTAATATTACATAATTACTTCGATATATATGCCTAGTGAACACTTTGATAATAATTAAATTTCTGATGCATATTTAAATTTTTGCCCAATTAAAACACATTAAGCATTTTTATAATTGATCAGATACCTCATTCCTAAAGGATTGTCTATTACTTGTAAATAGGTTTTATCATTTTTTTTCTAGTTGAAAACAATTACTTTGGATATTATACACTATTTCTCTATTTATACTTATAATGCATCTATAAACTTATATTTTCTTAAAGGATCATATTTAATATATAAACGTAAAGTACTATTGAATTTTATTAATACTATTTTTAATTGATTATTAGGGTTTTTAAAATTTTAGTTAAATAATATCATTCTTAATAATTTATGGATATACTCACACATTATTTAATATTTAAAATCCATTTTCTTTTGAAAAAGTGGAAATTTCATTAAAAGTTTCAATTGTATAAAAATCAATAAATAAAAATATATATTGTGTTAAATTAACCAATAAAGCATAATAATATTTATAAAACATTTTAATTTATATTGTTGCCACAAGTAGCAAAGACAGTCCAATTTCAATTACTGTTTTGACGAACGAAGTCCCCAAATAGGTGAGCACTTTTCGCGCCATATGGGGAGTAGCAGCTACAAGTTGGGCAGCCAAACGAACCCTGACTACTTCATCATATGGAGTTACTCTAGGATTTACTAGGGCTAAATCGCACAATGTATCCGGACCAACTTAACCAAAAAACACGTTTCAAATTAAATGAATCGAACAACCGCTGGTTACCAAATTTGATAGTATCCAATTTGTCATGTTTTATTAGTGAGCTTATATAAGTTTTTAGTCCCCAGCATACTCATACTTGATGAGGTTAGATTGGATCTCGTGCGAGTGGCTGTTCGGAACCAAGCATGGAACTCACTCGATGATATAGTCACTTATTCGAGGGACTTGTGAAAACAATTTCGGTCAGTCACTCGATTGGTGACAAATATTAACTAATGAAATAAACTGAATGTTTAGAATTTCAAATTGCTTACAAATCTAATCTTTATGAATAGTTATGGAATTAAATAATTATCAAAAATGTGATGTCAGTATAAATTTCATTTCGAAACTTGATTTTAAAACAAGAGATATATTACAGAGATTTATAAATAGGAAATTTGAAGTGAATTTATTCATATTTTACTTCTAGTAATAGAAAACGAGTAGTATTCAAAATGAAAAGTGACAACTATAAACTATTTCAACATAAGTCAAAACTATGGAAACCTGTCTCAATTTTATTTTTCATCTATGGTGTTTTCGCCGTACAAATCACTTTATTGCTACTGATATCGAGTTTGAAGTTATTTCGTAAACCTACCAAAGCTCATTTGAAAATATCCTTGGGTATCTTGATTTTCGATTTTATAAACGCTTTAAGCTTTATAATTATCGGATTAGCCTCATTTTTCAATCCGAAATATTTACCTACTCATCAATGGTTCTGTGATATAAATGATTTGCTCTACACTTGTAGCACTTATTTATCTATTATTTACGTTGGATTAATGAGCTTGGAAAGGGGACTGTTAATCATTCATGGAGTATCACTATCTAGTAAAATTTGGGTAGCAATAATGATTTCTGAATTTTTATATATTATTACAATCAACTTAATTTCAATAGCGATTGATGATATTCGATTGGCAGGAATAGGAATATACTGTATGTCAAGTCCTCAAACTTTAATTGGAATGATTACTCTAGATTCATATTTCATAATAATTAGCTTGAGTATTCTAGCCACTATCTATTCATATATTGGAATTTCAAATACCCAAAGGAAAAGAGCTTGGAAGGAGATTCGCAATTTAAATATAGACAAAGAACAGGCTCTACATCAAGCTAATCAAGTAATATTCAAAGTAATATTACTTTTAATGTTATACTTGGGAACGAATGGATTAGAAACTGTCAATACATTGATAGAAATTATTACAGAAGTTGCTCGTTCTACAGTTGCAGATTTCATTTCAATAATTTTATTAAATTGGAACCCTATCATCAACAGTATATTATAGATCCAATTTCATGAATCTGTCAAAATATCATTATTACAAACTTATCCCATTTTAGCCAAATTTTCATCTAAAAACGTAGCTATTCACCAGGAAAATGAAATTTACTAAACAATATAAAGTGATTATCGTGTTTAATCTATGAAATAATACTGAATAATATAACCATTCATTTATTTTTTTTTGATAAATTAAATAATTTAATGCCTACTAAAAATTTTTCTAATTATCACAAAAACCCTCCCTTATATTTTAATTTTTTAAATAATTATCATAAACTTTAGATCAGACAAAATAATACAATTTTAAATAAAATATTTCATTGTCATTTCAAAATATTATATTGAAACAAATAAAAGTAGGATGAAAATATAAAATTATAATAATCTTTAAAGTACCTGAAAAGATTTTACCTTGACACCTATAATTTCATATAGATATTTTCAGAGAATATTCAATGTAAGTATAAAAATTTGCACTCATAATATTTATTTAGAAATGTAATAGATTATAATATTCATGCATATTACAGTGTTCAATTATTGAGGTATATATCCATTCGTCGAATATTTTTTTAAATCTAACAATGATTTTAATTTATTGGTTAAAATTTTCGAATATAGAAAGACTAGTTTGGGATAATAAACTGAATAACATCAATGAATCATTATAACAATATTAATTTTTGATGCAATACAAACAGTTTTTAAAATGATTCGCAATGATTTACTATTCGATATACCATTATATGAAATATAAAGAATATTAAATAATCTACTTATAAATATATTCATATGTATTTTCTTTCAATGTGATACTCTAATTCAGGAAAATTGAAGTGCAAATTTTGATATAATTCAACAATGGCATCATAACCTCTATTATCATTAAGTCAATTCTAATTTTGTATTAATTGAAAAATAAATATAAGTAAATACCAAAATAAAATATGTATCAGAAATTTGTGATTTAATATTTATATCATCCATCATACTACACAGATTAGACAAAACTTTAAAATATTTCGACTTGTGTGATTTAAAATATAAATACAATATTTTCATGATACATTTCCAAACCTAGTATATACAATATACCCATTATATTTCTAGGAACAAACTATTGACTATATATTTTTAGCAATTGATATAATATATAATTAACATAAAATATAATAAAATCGAATAATAAATAATGTGAAAAAAATCCCCAAGATCTCACAAGAAATTGAATATAAATCTCAAGAATCAGAATGCTGAGTACTGATAATTACATAATGAGACCCTTATTTAAAATTTTCATAACAAATTCTCAGCCTTTAAATTTGATTAATCCATCAAATGATTATATTCTTTAAACGCTTAAAATTAGAAATAATTTAATTTTTATAAATGTATATATTTAACATGAAACAGACAAATATTCAAACTTAATAATAAAAATATTATAAATTCGATAGTTCATTGAACTAATTTGTTAGTATTAAGATTAGTTCAAAATTTACTTTTTATTAAAATACAAGTTTGAATATATCAACTATTGTAGAAACAATATTTATGTTAAAAATTTTAATTAAGATACAATTTAATAAGAATATGATTGAAAATAAATATATTAATATAATCTAATCTAATTAAACAATAATCTTTTTGGTCATTTGAATGATTAGCAATGTATATTGATTTAAATATGTTATAATTAAAATTATTTTTGATATATTAAATTAATTTTATTAAATATTAATAATGTAAATTCATGATATAATATATTTTATAATAATATTTAGTCAATTATTTCATAACTATTGAAACAATTTGAAATTTCTTATTTTAATATCATTAGATTGTTAACAACAATGGTTTATAAATTTTTAGTCATAATAAGAAAACATGAAGTATCTAAGTGCAATTAACGTCGTGTTTTAAAAAATATATTTTGAAAGATAAAAATTCATGTGGATACTAATATAGAGAAAAGGATCTATTTAATTTAGTGATATTGTTGGGGATATAATATGTAATAATTAATATTATTAATTCTAATTTAACAATCCTAATATTTTATATATAATCCGTATCCAAACTATAAATTTAGAAAAGGAACTAAATATTCAACAATTGAAGTTTGTTTATAAACAACTAAAGTATTTTTAACAAATTTAACTAAAATTAATCAATTTTATATTTAACTATTTATAATTAATAAAACTTTATTATAATACATAGATTGACTAAATAATATATAATACATAAAAAGGCTTAAATAATATCATGGATATATATTGATAAAGAATCACATACTAATCAAAATACCAAAAAAATTTTGACTTTTTTAATTAAAAATTGATTTAATTCTTATTAGTTTGTATAGTAATTAAACAATTATCCGAATGGCAAAATAGTATTAACAAATAAAAATATTACAAGCACTGTAATGTGATAATTTTTAGAAATTTTGTAATATGACTTTATTACTATATACATACAAAAAGATAAATGGAACATTATTGTAATATTATTAAAACCCTTTGATTGATATCTAGTGCCATTATGCACCATATTTTTATAAATCTTGGGATATTGAGTTACTTTTAAGCGGATAATTTAATTATATTGTGATACTCTATTACATAATTTAAATATTTTTTAAAAAAACTGACGCCTATTTTGATTAGTATCAATTGATATTGTATTGAGAATTTGTTAAATTCTTGGTATATTTACCATATTTATTCTTATAATACATGCAATGCATATTTGCCAGATGAAAAACTAATAATTATTTTGATAAATTTTCTACATGCTTGTTAAATATAATCATGATTAAAAATATAATAATTTGTGAAATATATGCTAAAATGTTAAGAAAATTGGAAAGATCTTTTAAAGAAAATCGATTTGCTCAAGAATGAATAACATTCAAAGGATTACTAAATAAAGGAATTGACATTAATGATTTATGAAGATCATCTGGAAAATGCCTTCATGCAAAGGTTGGTACCAGTTTAAAACTTTATGGGGCCGACTTAATGACTTCATTTCATGAAATTATCCAAATGGTATAAATGAAGGCTGTCGTATTATTAAAAATATATTTTTGCACTTAATAAGATAGTCCAGTTACACCAAAAGTTTGCTCAACTTGGACAGGTTTGCTAATTTAATCATTGGATTGTATATTTCCTGTTAATTTATGTTAATTCACTAATTTGGAAATTTTTATTTAGCATTATAAATACACTCTTTCACCTAAAAATCCTAACTAAAATTTTATAATAACAATTATTATTAATTATAAATACTATTTTATAGTACTTTGAATATTGATTAAACTTTTCTTTCAATGGCCTTTCTGTCCAAATCTGCAAAACTTTGGATTCAGCTCACCTTAAGTGTAGCTTTACTATTTGCCGAGCTAATTATCGGTTACATGGTTAATTCTATTGCTTTAATTGCCGATGCCTTTCATATGTTAAACGATGTAGTTAGTTTATTTATTGCTGTTTACGCCGTTAAAGTAGGTTTTACCCATACTTATGGTAGTTAATTTGCATTTACTAACTTATTAATAGTTGGCAAATAAGAAAGATCACGATCCCAAATACACTTATGGCTGGCAGAGAGCTGAAGTATTAGGTGCATTGATCAACGCCGTATTGCTATTGGGTTTATGTATTACTATTTTGGCAGAAGCTATCCCTCGCTTCTTTAACCCAGTTGGTAAGTTGAATTTTTTATTGCAAAACCCTGTAATTAATTTTAGTTTGAATAGAAATTGAAAACCCTCAACTCATTTTGATCGTTGGTAGTATGGGTTTAGCCTTCAACGTGTTTGGTATGTTCTTGTTCGGAGGCCACGGTCATTCTCACTCACACGGTCATGACCACGGTCATGGACTTGCTAACGATATTGAATCGAGGGTTGAGACTTGTAATACTGCTGCTGAATTCCAGCAATCCATCATTCAGGAAGCTGATACTATTCGTAAGAAGAAGAAGGCTCAACTCACCGAGAGCTCTCCATTGATGGAAACTGCTCAACTCTCTTATGATGCTAGTGATGTCGTTGAAGCTAGTCAGCATGGCCATACTGAAAGTGGACATAATCACTCTCATAGTCACGAAACTCATAATTCTAAGCACAATCACGATCATAGCCACTCTCATGCTCACGGTCATAGTGAAGGCGCTATGAATATGTATGGTGTCTACCTGCATGTCTTGGGAGATGCTTTGGCTAATATTGCAGTTATTGCAACTGCATTGATCATCTGGCTCTGTGACTTCAAGGAAAAATATCTTTTTGACCCTATCATTTCCATTCTTATCACTCTTCTCATCATTAAATTTACTATTCCTCTCATTAAGAGCGCATCATTTATTTTGTTACAAGGTACTCCCAATAGCATTCCTCTTGATAGAATCCGCGCAAATGTTCTCAAGATCCCTGGCATTAAAGGTATCCACGAACTTCATGTCTGGCAATTGAGTGACACTAAAATTGTTGCTTCTGCTCACATTTCTGTTGCTCCTGGTGAAGACTACATGTCCCTAGCTAGTCAAGTCAAAAAAGTGCTCCATAACCACGGCGTTCACTCTGCCACCATCCAGCCTGAAGTCGTCCAAACCGGTAACTCATCATCTATTGCCCTCCCCGAATCCCAGGATGGTAACACAAGATGTCTTCTTAGTTGTTCTGCGTCTTGTGAACCTAAACTCTGTTGCCCTCCCGACAAATAAGCATTCGATCCGAATTTTCTCGTCGTTATCATGCATTCTTTTTAACAGTTTTTTAATATCTTATTGATTAATATTTTCAATTAACAAGACTTTTAAATTTTTGTAATATTATTGTTGACAAAATTGTATGTCAATTTAAATCATTTCAATATTCATTTCACTTGATTATTATGTCTCTCTTTAAGATTGATTAATATTCATGATCATTTTATTTTTTTTAAATCATATTATGATATTGAATGTTATAATGGTTTTTTAATATTCAAAATAAATTATATAAACATTACGAATTCTGAGTTTTTTAATTATAATATTTATTGTGATGACTTTATTACTTATTCAAATTACCGAAATATAAAATTTATCAGATAAATCATTTTTTATCAAATTATTTTAGTGAAAAACGATTAATAAAGTTACAAATATATATATAATTATATTTATATCTATTATTGATTTAATTAGATAATATTGTAGTTGAAGTTGTTTAATACAATTATTTAAATATTATAAGGATAATTTTTAAAAAAAAATTAATATTTATTTTCAATTTGTGACTTTGATTTATTAGAATTTTTTTTAAATTTTTAATTATTTATATATTAAAATAAATTTTTTTATTCAATTATTCATAATAAGAAATTGGAATTTTTATTGATTGTTATAGTGAAAATGTATTATATTTTTTTTGATTATTAATAATTACTAAATACTAATTCAGAAATAATACCTTATTTTTATATTTGATATACTAAATGATATAAAAATTTAATATTGAAATTATTGGATTAAAGGCAAAATTATTTTATACTTCTGTACTATATCACCTTAAATTACTTTTATAATTGAATTTATATAATTTTATTAACTTTATATTGAAACTTAAATGCTGGGAATATTTGAAATATTTTTTATAAGTAATTCGGTTAATCAAATTGAAATATTAAAATATGTAATTTAGGTTGTTAATCTTATAGTTATAATACCTCAATTTTAAATGTAAGTAATATACTAGAAAATAAAATATCAAATTATAGATTATCAATGTAAATGGTTAGTTTAGAAGTTTTTAAATTAGTATAAATTTTTAAATTTAATAAAAATCTTTTAAATATTAGAATTTTATTTAATCAATTATATATATTTGTTATAAATTTTTCAATTGATGTTGGTATATAGATAAAATGTACTTATATATAATAATATTTTGATCATTTTAATAACTGTTCTTTATTAGCATTTTTGAGATATAAATTATATCAAAATATTAAGTAATTAGTTTGTATTAATATTTATATTATAAATAATAAGAATTATTTAAGATTTAAAACTAATAAAGATTATAACATATAAGTTACAAAAATAAATATATAATATAAAATCAATATTCTCTTTTATTATTAGTAACATTTTGCCATACTTTTGGTTAGTTTATAATATTTAAAAAACTGTTTTTCATTAAAAATAAAAATTTATTGTTTTATAATCTAAATAAATTTATTCATAAAAATTTTCTTTCCTTTAAGCTGATTTTTTAATTAATTGAAATAATAATAATTATATAAATTATAATCTAGTGAATTATTGTAATTTAATATATTATATTAGTAATTTTTCTAAGTATTATTAATTAGGGTGATTAGGCTATTTTTTCCTAGTTAGGTAATTAACCTTGCATTAATAATTTATACTTTGTTATTACTAACTAATAACACCTTATCTTGATCAGACAAATAAGTCTTTATAAGACTTAACTATTATTATAATTAATATCAACCATATTATAAATAACCTTTTTGCTCAAAGGAATATATTTGAGCAAAACATCTGATAAAATTACCAAATAAATAATTTATTAAATAATAAATTAAGATTAATTAAATAATATAAAGCTGGCTTTTACTATCTCTATCTAAGTTAAAAAAAAACAAATATTGCTTTATTTGGAAATTTATTCCTTTATATATATTTTAGATTATATATTATATGATAATAATAACTAAGAGACTATTTAAGTTTACTATTAAACTAAACCTGTGGTTTATTTATAAAGTAATAATACTTGCTTATATAGTATATCTTATTAACAAAATAAGTAAACATTATAATATATTACCTGAGCCAAATAAAAAAGGATTACTCAGAGGGCTTAACATGAATATAATAATAATAATAGCTTATTTAATAAAAAATAATTAAAATATTTTTTAAAATTATTATATCAAATGAAAAAATTTGTGAATTTATTAAAGATACTAATTAAAAATCAATTTATTTAAAAAATAATATAAAATCTATTAATATTTGATTTTTTTAAAATTAAGAAAATTATATATATTATTATATATTATAATAAATAATATATATTTATAAATAAATGTTTATTAATTGAAATTTTTAAAAAGAATTATTTTAACTAAATACTTTGGTTTATATATAAATAAAAAAATATATAAAATGATTTATAATTTATTATGAAAGCTTTAATTTTTAACCTTTAATCATATTTTAATAAGCTTTGTTTTGCTATAACTACTCTAATTTTTTTAAATTTTAATTAAATTACAAAATATTTATTTTATATTTTTATTAATCAATTGAAATTTAAGTTATATATATATCTTTTTTAAAATTGCTAATATTAGAATACTATAATAGTTTTTTAATTGAAATAAAAGATACTTATCAATATATTTTTTTATTTTATTAATAATTAAATTTAGTTTTTTAAATATTAATAAAATTTTAAATAAATTCTCTTTTATCTTTAAAAAAACTAACCTAAGAACAAATAATTAATATGAATAAAATATTATCTTGAAAATCTGTTTGTAGATTCTAAATGATTGTATAAAGCTTATGGTTAAGTTTTACTAATATTAA
This sequence comes from Conidiobolus incongruus B7586, assembly GCA_000697335.1. Lineage (NCBI taxonomy): Eukaryota > Fungi > Entomophthoromycota > Entomophthoromycetes > Entomophthorales > Conidiobolaceae > Conidiobolus > Conidiobolus incongruus. The sequence goes on along the minus strand of JNEM01014907.1, from coordinate 14,175 downwards.
AATAAAAAACTCTTTATAAATATTATTTGAATTTAAGTATAATTAAATTAAATAATAAATTTTAAAAAGAAATTTTTTAATAAAAAAATTATACAGTTATTTATATTATTTAAAACTATTTATTTTCTTATTTATTCTGTATATATTTTTTTCTGAAACTAATAATATATTAGAAAAATCAGAAGTTAAAAAATTTCGCATTTTAATTTTGTAATAGTAATTTGAGTCAACATTGTAAATTAATATAACTATTTTATAAAAATATACATTATTATTTTTAGTTATGGCTATCAAAAACCTCTTATAATTACATTAATACTTAATATTCTTTGTGATATTTCGTATATATTTTTCATATTAGCATTAAAAAATTAAATTTAATCTAAATCTAATAACAATATTTATTCTCTAATTTTTCTTGAAATATACAGATATATTATTAAATATAATTTAAATTTTCAAATATTTGATTTGATTCATCAAAAGTTAAGTTTAAGAATAGGTATAATACTATATAATTAGATATTTAATATTTTAATATTGATTGTATTCGATATTTTATAAAATTTGTTATTAAACAATATTATAATTAATATACACAATGAAGAATTATAAAAACAAAAATGAAATTTTTTTTATTATTAATAGCCAAAGTTTATAATATATCTATTATTCAATGAAAGGTAATTAAAATATCATAGTGAGTATTCAAAAAATCAAAAATATAGCATTTAATCATAAACTAATGAATATTATATTTAATTTGAAATTTGAGTTATTTTTATTAAATATTAAATATAAATATAATAGCTGAATATATTAATAATGATATAGTTGATTTATTTTATATAATAACATACTATCCATTTAAAATAATAATTATCAAAATTTAATATATAGATAGGATGAATTGGATTACATATGATATCCTGGATATATTGTTGCAATAATTAAAATATTAACTAATTTATTAATGTTAATAACAGTTTAATAATGAGTTTATAATAGAATATATTAATATTTTAATTATAGTATTATGAAGTTAAATATATCAAACTATATATCACAGATCTTAATAATTGTCTATTTTAATACTTATCAGGTTGGTAATACAACTATTTGAAAAAAAGTTAAAAATAATTAATTTTAAAAACTTTTTTAAATTGAATTATGACAACAAAGATGTTAATATATAACTATTATTAGCAGTAGCTTTTTTAAAATTATATATAGTTGATATGAAATTTAATATTCAAAATATATATTATTAATTGTGATCATTAGAGATTATTAATATTTTAATATAAAAATCAATTCTAGTAATTTTATATTATAAAATTGATTAAAATTTGATTTTAATATTTTAAATAAAAATTAGATAGAATATATCTATCTTTTGTTATTTAAAAATTTAATTGATAAATATTGATTAAGAATTGAGGTAATATATATATTAACCTCAATACAATCAAAGAACAAAAGAGTGTATGAATGTTAAAGAATAATAGTTAGTATAATTAGTTAAAAAGATAAATATAAGGTTTTTATATGATAATAATCAATTTTATTATATCTTCATGGATTACTTAATATTATAAATTTTTACCATTTAATAAATAAATTGGATTAAAAATTTCAACTAAATTAAATTGCTATCGGATTTTATCAAATTCAATTAATTCATTGGTTCAAGATACGTCATTGCCTAATGAGAATGATTTAATGAGTCATACTAATATTTGGAAACTCAATTAAAACATTAAGTGAATGGAGAATGCTGAATATAGATCTGATCTTCAGCTGAAAATGTTAAAAGTTATCTAAAGAAACACTTGAGAAACAATCACCAATAGTACCGCGCAATACACTCTAAAACTCACTTTTTTGAAACAATATAAAATCCATCCAAAGTATGCGAATCTATTTCATTTAACAATTAATACAGTGTATTTAGTATATTACACTAATGGGAAAATATATTCAGTATAATATATGAATATAAATGGAAAATTTGAAATTACAAAAAATTATAGATAAAATTAATAGTATAAATAATCATCTTAATACTTGTTTAAAATCGAATTTTTGTTATTCTAATATTAATATGTCTGAATACACTACTCGTCAATTCGGTGCTCCTAACTCTGCTGAATATCGTTTATGGATTGGTAAGTTATTCTTCATCTCATACTTCATCTATTTCAACCTCTAAACTGTGGGGTTCATGTTCTCATCGATCATTTTGAAATTTACATCTGTTTTTTTTTAAAATTAGAAAAGGATGGCAAGGTCATCTCCCCCTTCCACGATATTCCCTTATTCGCTAACGATAAGAAAACTTTGTACAACATGGTTGTCGAAATCCCTCGTTGGACCAACGCCAAAGCTGAAGTAAATTGATATTCAATCTAGTAAGTTACCAATCCTCAATTTTGTTTAGATTGCTACTGGTGAACCTTTGAATCCCATCAAGCAAGATATCAAGAAGGGTAAGCCCAGATTCGTTCGCAACTGCTTCCCCCACAAGGGTTACATTTGGAACTATGGTGCTCTTCCCCAAACTTGGGAAGATCCCAACGTCCTTAACCACGATACCAACGCCAAGGGTGATAATGATCCTATTGATGTTGTTGAAATCGGAGAAGCTGTTGGCTACCCTGGTCAAATTAAGCAAGTCAAGATTTTGGGTGTTATGGCTTTATTAGATGAAGGTAAATTAATTTTATAATATATTTGAAAATTTTAAATTAATTTTAATTAGGTGAAACTGACTGGAAGCTTATTGCCATTGATATCAACGACCCTAATGCTTCTAAGCTCAATGGTATTGATTTTAAAATGCATAGATTATTTAATTATTAATCATTGACTCAATTCCATAGATATTGAAGATGTTGAACGTTACTTCCCTGGTCTCATTCGTGCCACTAACGAATGGTTCCGCATCTACAAGATCCCCGATGGCAAGCCTGAAAACGTTTTCGCTTTCAACGGTGAAGCCAAAAACAAGAAGTACGCTACCAGCGTCATTCAAGAAGTCCACGAAAGCTGGAAGAAGTTGATCTCTGGTGAAACTCCCAACAAGACTGAAAACTATGACTTATCCATGTAATTAATATATTCTTAGTATTTTTTTTTCAAATTTATATAATTGATTTCTTTAGTGTTAACACCACTTTGGATGATTCTAATTTCAAGATCACTACTGAAGACCCCATCTACCAAAACATTCCTCAAGTAAATCATTTTATGACATATTTCTCTTGACCTTTTACTTACTTTATATAATTTAGAACACTGTTGTTGAACCCCTTCCCGTTGATCCTTCAGGTAGATATAATAATTTAATAATCATTTGATTTGGTTATTGATTTAATTTTTATAGTTGACAAATGGTTCTACATCTCCAATGGTGCTTTAGTCTAAATATAATATAATATAATATACATTCTTTAATAAGAATTCAAAAATATTGCTAAACTATTTTTAATCATATATTATTTATTGTATATTATAATAGGTAATTCCCATATTTTGTTGATTTGATTTTTTAACAATATCAATTAAAAATTTTTTATTATAAATTCCAAATTAATTTAAATATTTTTTATCATTTTAATCCTCTATATCATTGTATAATTTGTAAATGATTATTTTTAATCATCGCTTAACTAATTGTGTTTAATTATAATTACATATAATACTTTATTTCTTTTTAATTTAAAATTTAAAATTTTTATTTATTTCTTTTTTCTTTCGGATATAAAAATTCAATTAAATATTTATTATTTTCGGATAAAAATATAATATAAAAATAAATTAAATTAATAATAATAATTAATTAATTAATTAATTTACAATATAAAAATAATTTTTAATTGGTTGGGAATTTTAAATAATAAATAAAAATTAATATTTTTTTTAAAAAAAAACATTTTATTTTTATTAATTTTAAATTTTATATTAGATAATATTTAAAAAAAATGATCAAAATATGAATTTAATAATTAAACAAATAATATATTGTTTAATAGTAATAATAAAATTAATAAGTGAACTAATTTATAGAAATTGTTTTATTTGTAATGTTATGAATTTGATCTTCAACAAAGCTATTGTATAATTATCATAATTATTCAATATTAAAAATATAATATATGTACTGTTACTGTATTTAAAATTTATATAGGGTTAGAATAAAAAACTAATATCGGCTAAAACTATTGCCAAAATGTTACACGATTCAATGAAAGTATAATATATATTATATTTATATATCTTATATCATCTTTTAGTAAAAGGAATTTTAATTATTCAATAATAAGTTTTTATTTCCAATACATTGCTTTACATGAATATTATGATGATTTTATCTAATTGTTGCTCTTTGATTAACAAAATTATTAGATTATTTGTTTTAAAGTGAGAATTACTAATTAATATATGCAATATATACTAGGTACTTCGAATAGATCATATCAATTTGCTAATCTCTTACTATTAGAAGTTCAAATCCTTATAAATAATTAAAATATTGAATAAAGTCAATTGTTAGTTAAATAGTTTTTTAATCATATAACACATTATAATTATAATTACGATTAATTAGCCATTAATTTATTATGATATAACATTCTATAAAAATAATATTATAAATAAAATTACAATTGAAAAAAGAAAAAAATTTAATCTTTTTAATTTTAAAATTATTATTTTTATTAATTTTTATAAAATCATAATTAAAAAAATAATTTTGAAAATTACTATACATTTATATATATCGAATTTGAAAAAAAATCAATGATTATATACATTTTGAATATTAGTACCTTATTGTATCAAAATTAACAATTAAATAACTATTAATGAACATTATGAAAGTTATTTATTTTATAATAATATAATCAATTGTAAATTATAATTTTTATATATAATAAAAGTTTATATACGGAACACTTTTCCAAATTACTATAATACAATGACTATTACTAATTCTTAAGGCGTAAAAATACTATACTTTTAAATTTTAAAATACAAGTTGTGTCCAATTTAGGTTGTATTTAGTGAACTGAATACTAGTAGTATGATTTAATTATACTTTTTAACCTTTTTTTAAAAGAAAAATATTAAAAAAAAACATTATAAAAAAATAATAATTTTTTTAAAAAATTATATAAATTAATAAATTAATTAAAAATAATTGAAAAAAAAGTATTAAAAATATAAAAATTTAATTTGAATTATGAAAATAAATTATTTGAAATTAATAATATTTAATACTTTGAATTATATAAACTATTATTTGAAAAATAATTACTAGTTCAAGGTATATTAAGTGGAAAACTATTTAATCAGTTTTAAAAAAACAAAATAAAAACAATCAAACTATATTTCAATATTGATAACCACATTTATCTATCAGAATTGGTGTCAATTACTATACAATTTACTATTATCCAAATACACTATTCTCTTAATAATTGAATATAACTAAATAAAGTGAATAATAACAAGGATAATACTATTTTTATAGGATAAAATATTATATAATATATAAGATATGTTTTGTATTATATATTATAAATAATACTTTAAAATATTTAAATAAAGTCAAAATAATATAATAATAATAATAATAATAATAATAATAATAATAATTTAACAATATATTTTTTAATTAAGATATTAATTAATATTTAAAAAATATTTATTTTTTATTAAATTTCAATTTGAAAATATCTTAATCCAATTATATCTAATATACTATTAACAAATCAATGACAAAGTAAAAAAAATTAACTTAAATAATATTTTGTTTATTATTAAAATTGAATTAATTTAAAAGGATCATTCTATATATATATATATATATATATATATATATTCTTACGTATTAAATTAAATTAAAAAGTATTTGAATTTTTTAAATTATTACTTATAAAATTGCAAATAATTGAAAAATTTTAATGAACATTGTGAAATTATTATTTAATGCATTTTACATTGAATACTATTATTTAGCATATGTTTAACATCCTTTTTAATACTAAACTTCGCTTATTCTCTAATAATACTGTTAATCAGCTTCAGTTTTCAATAGTTTTCTAATGAGTAGTATCTATGAACAATAGTTGTTACAATTTATTAATTTAGTAGTTTAATGTTTCATATATAATCAATTGGATGTAAATAAAGTAGAAAATAGGGGATGCTGATTAAAGTTTATCCAATATCCACATTTAGATAAGAAATAACTATTACGTTTTAATGAAGCAATACAATACAGTTGATTTGAAAATTCAAACTTTAATTGTGGGGAAATGGTCATTTGATCCTATATTGTCTTAATTTGAATATTCAAACAAATGCAGCTGTTTATTCATCATAAAAGTCTATTTAATAATGTTAGCGATATTAGGAAGTTGAAAGGCAATTGGGCGATTGCTAAAAGCCGAATTTGGTTCAAATTTGATAGGGAGCGGAGTGATGTGTAAAATGAATTGTAAAATATGAAATGCATGAAAATTTTAAAATAAATTATTTTAATGTGTAATTAATTAAACGGAGTGTATAGATGGTAGTATAGGATGATATATGTTAGAGGGAATTTAAATATACCAGACATTTAAATAATCAGCTTTGATGAACTGAAGATCAATTCGTCTATTGGTTTACAGTTAAACAGAGAGGATATTTTGGGTTTATATTTACATTAAATAATTTAAATCAAATGTGCTTGAGGATGAATGAGGCGGTGTCGGGGATTATACTTAATAATATGATGCATAAATTAACTGTTCTTTAGCGGCCTCGAAATGATAGAGGATCTCAATACATGCAACGGCAAATCAACCCCTGAATTCAATCACTCGTTAGCCTGGTAAAACAGTCAACATGGTTTTTTGAATGATTTGACTATATGTGAGGTTTGAGCTGGTTTTGACCAACCATGTCCACATACAATACAACAATTGTAATATCATCAATTTTACCACCAGAATATCTATAGCCGTGTTCTTGGGCAGCCTTGGAGAAGGGAGTCATCTTAGTTTTGTCGTTGGCAACTTGCTTGCTCTTCTTGACGAGCTCGCTGGCCATATTTTGAATCTTCATGCGGATGACGCTATTGTCTGTGCAGTTGGCGACATCCAAATTGGGAGGAGGAGCCAAATCAATAGTGCTGATGATTTCTTCATTGAATAAGTTGTCAAAAAGACCATCAGTGCCAAGAACGACGAAATCGCCATGCTCAAGTTGATAGTGATCTTGATCAGCATCAGCAGGTGTATTTTTGATGTTATTACCGCGATCTAATTCAGGAGGAACAATGGAAAGTTGATAAGGAGCATTGAAATAGTGTGTATTTTCTCTAGAGCGATAGAGAGGAGTATGATTTCTAATAATTAAATACCCGGAATCACCCAAATTGGAAGATTTGAGGATACCAGTAGCTTTGTCAACTGACAAAATGCAGGCGGTAGAACTGCCGGCTTCGACGGTTCCTTCGTTGACGAGTTTGGAGTAAGATTGGTCCAAAATTTCTTGAGGATCAATATCTTTTTCTTGCTTGAGAGCAGCAGCTTGAGCATTGTTCATAAGCTCCCAAGCAAATTGAGAGGGATCAACACCAATGTCACCCCAACCTCCAACACCATCAGCAATACCTAAATTCCAAAAGATCAATAATCTGCACCCAAGAATTAAAGAATTTCATATGCTTACCAATACAGTAAGAGGATTTATTTTCAGAAACAAAGTAAGCATCTTCACCACAGTCAGCAGCGCACCAAGAAGGGAGATCACTGCGAGGACGCTTGGGAGACCAAGCGGCAGCAACAGTCAAGTGACAACCCTTGGAAGGTGGCTTATCAGAAGTAGCATTTGAATCGAGATTGGAGGATGTGGTGGTGAAAAAATTAGATGATGAAGAAACACCCAAAGTAGTTAAACCGACCATAATTGATGAAGTTTTAAACCAAGTTCTATTAAATAAGTTGGAAGGAAAAGAAGAAGAGGAAGAAGAGGAGGAGGAAGAAGTGTTAAAAGATCGAGAAGAAATATTCCAAGTGATTAAATTAAGTTGTAAAAGTCTAACGTTGGAAGGGGAATGAGAATTCGCCCAATGAGGAGATATATAAAGCTTTGAAAAATTTTTTATCGAAATTGGACGAAGGTTGGGAAGAAACTTGGTCATTTTATACTAGTCGATTGAGCAGAGTGAGGAAATTCAATTTGAAAGAAGAGAGACGCAATAATGATTTAGATTCAACTATTAAATTCAATTTGGTAAATTTTCAATCTTTCACAATGTTAAACTATTCCACCCGCCCTCCCCAACCTTGTTAGTGACTCATTCGAATCTCCCTTTCCCCCTCCCACAACCTGTCAACAACGAATTTCAAACAGGTTTGAATCACTTTATTCATGAATACAAACGATAGCACCATACTGTATCAAAGGTACATGAAAGAGCAACAGTGGCTACTCGGTCTCTGAGTATACTGATTTCATGTCTTTAAATACAACCTTAACATGAATCAAACAGTGGGAATGCTAATTATTAATCATTACAAATGTATTAAATTTAACTCAATATGATATCATATGTCCCATAATTTTCCGAGATGAAAGCCTTAATCTAGCAAAAGAGGGAGAGTGAGAGATATAGAGATTAGGAATAAATAAAGGAACTAAATTAGATGGCGTAATTGAGAGCGCGATCTCCAAATCCAAAATCAGCAAGCTTCCAATCAGTGAATCATTTAGTTGTCAACAATTTAACTTAAATATAAGTTAAATAATTCATATAATGATCGAAATCAGTAATTAATCCTTTATGATATACTCAGCAATTGATGAACATTGTTTAGATTTATCAACAATATCATTCATATATAATTAATTTTAATAGTATATAAATAAAAATATATTATCGTTTGATGTTAAATTATAATATGTAAAAACACTTATAAATATACATTATATAAAATTAATTATTTTAAAATAAAATTCAAAAAAAAAATAACTTTTTATTATATTAAAAAATACTCAATAAATCACATCATATACAAATTTTATTAATAATGATCTAATTATATACTTATATTATTAGAATTTACGATATTTATTTTGAAAGAATAATCATATATTTAAGGTCTATAATTCATTTATCATTTTTAATAAAAAATAATATGAATACAATATTTTAATATTAGGGGTTTATAACGACGCAATTTAAATATACTAAATATTAGGAGAATAATTAAATAATCTAGTATATATATATATTATTACTTTTAATAAGATAATAAACTGTTTTGAATATTATTGTTTATTTTTTTTTGAATATGAGATTGTGGTCAATTATAATAAATCAAAAAATTTTTTGTTTTAATAGTAACCACGATAATTTTTCGGGATTGAATAAATTATTAGATAATAAATATTAATATTAACTATTTATACTGATTTATATTATCCTGATTAATGAAAAATTGATAAATAATTATCAATTATTTAGTACAAGACATTTTATATTTAACATAAAATTCAGTAATTTTTTTTATTTCCAAATTATTATGATAAATTCTAGTCTAATAGCATTTAAGATATGTTAAATGAATTTAGAATTCAGATTTGCTTTATATAGACACACTAAACATATTCTCATTAATTCATATTGATATGAAAGTGATAATAATTGGTAAATTCTATGGATTTTTGCAAATATTTAAGTTTTCTCTTCACTTTGACTAAAATGGTTGGTGTTATGCTAACCTTGTATCCTGTTCGAGAACTTGAAGATTGCATAGTACAGAGGTAAAGGGAGTTTGACCACGTTTAACATTGCTAATTACTATCAAGCAACCAAATCAGCCATATTGTACTACTTAATAAAAAATTTAATGAGAATTTAAGATATTTTAGTGGTACCAATTTCAAAGATTTGATGATTGGTTAGATAAGGTAATTGGTTAATATAAAATAATTTGCCATTTGAACTCCAACTCAACTAAAATCATATGATAATCTTTTAAAATATCATTAGTTTTATAGATTAGTCCTTCAGCTATACAATTTTAATGTAATATCGGATTATTTGACTTGGTATAATAGGTTAATTAGGTACATTTTGTGCAATGATTTTTGGGTCAATTATGTTTTATTTGTTTATTTTAAAATTAATATATTAATTTAGAATTCGAAGTGATTTTCATAATTAATATAAGATGAATTTGAGATTATTTGAAACAAAGAATTATTATTTTAAAAATCACAAAAATTAGAAATTTTCATAAATATTATTATTATTTATTTCAATCATCACAAATTTAATAAAAATTAATTTTAGGCAACTTTGATAAAATCAAAATATTTAAAAATAAATAATTTAAATTGCCGAATAATATACAAGTTTATATTAGGGTAAAGCTTTGAACTAATTTGTATTTTCTCAATATCGTATCATCTTTTCATTCTTGATCATGAATGGATCAACTAATATCAGTCACATCTCAATATATATCATCTAATCAGATATACTAAATCGGTTAAAATATTCATAGATATATATACCCCACGGATCAACATATATTTGTGATACTTTATGATATCTGAACACGATTTCTTTAATAACTCATCTTTTTAAAATACATTGAATTATATTACATCATTATTAATATCAGGTAAAATAAATATTATACTATAATTACAATTTAAATTTATCAGAAATTTAGGTTTAAAATTATATTAATCAGATTGAGATATATTCTCAATTACTTTAATTTTTGGTGTTCAAGTGACGAAGTAGACAGATTTATTTTGCGAATATTCTTTTCAAATTTATTAAAACAAACAAAGTTAACATGGTTGAATGATGACTAGGGCTATGAAATTATATACTTTAAGTATAATATGCTTATATATTCAATTACCTCACATTTAATTATTTTCCCCAAACAGTTTTGCATGTTCTTAATGATTCAGCACCATAAACTTCTCAGTTCCTGATTAGAAATTTGATTATTGAAACCGAAATTTAGTAAAATATAATAATTAGTTTTTATCAATCATATTGGACAATTATGTATAATACTTGTTCAATTTTACTATATCTTCATATCACACTTTGAATTTTTTTAATTTTGAAATTAAATATCATAGTACTTGAAGAATGTAATATTTTAAAAATACTGTTAAATTGATATATTAAGTAAATATTCCATTTAAAATAGATATATAATAATCAAATTATAACTTAAGATTAATATATTTAGAAAAATCCTTCAGTTTACTGATTGTTTTGGGCTTTAATTAGCTTAACTTATATAGATTGTAAGTTTGTTATCATATAAATTATATAACTTATTTATCCATTAAATCTTTAGAATATAGATTTAAAGGGAAGTAATAAAATTAACTTATTTAACTCTATCAAAAGAGATTATTCTTCTCAGAATATTATGATTTAAAGTCAATATGAAATTTTTGCAAGTGATTTAAATAGTTATACCCCAAATATTCTAAGATAAATATACAAATTTTTACAAATCATAAAATATATAAGTTTTATAAAATATCAATTAATTAACTTAAAAGATTTAAAATCTTATATTTATTACCTAGACAAACAGATTTAATTCCATATATTACCAAATTATAAGTATTTATTTAAAGATCGTTAGGTGAATTATATTTAAAATATATTAAAGAAATTTCAAAGAGTTTGTTTCCATTCTTTTTAATAATAATAAAATATTGTTTCTTTATTTGAATATCAGCTTTTTAAAAAAATATGAGAAGCAATGTTTTATATTATAATTTCTCTTAAATCAATACATTTTCAAAGTTAATTTGCTGAATTTGAAGTATAGGTTATTATATTCAAATTAATTTTGATATCATAGTTTAATGATTTTAAAAATTTACTATTTAATCTGATTACTTATGAATTTGGATATTATTATATTATTAATATTGAATGATTCAATCTAGAAAAGGTCCGAGTATATAACGTTACTAAAGTCAGTGTCAATGATTATTAATATATAATATATTATCATTTTCATTCGTAAATTAATTTTTAGCAATATATTGAATTCAAATACATAATTAAATATAAATAGGAAATTGATTATGTAGTATTTACCAATTATTCACTCTTTAATATATTGATTTTTTTAATGTTATGAACTTCTGAAATTTATTAATATAAGTTAATTTTGATTATATTTATTATTTTCAATAGAATATATTTTCTGATATATGATATTAATGAAATATCGTTGTTTGATTTGAATTTTTGCTAACTGACATTTAAAGCTCAACATTATATTTAAAATATTTATATTTATTATAATCAAAACTCTAGTTTCACTCTCAATATCATTTAGAAACCTGATATAATCTAGAGTAGAAAAATATTTAATAATATATCTCAAAATTATTTTATATTCTTAGAATTTATTTTTTTAAAAATTACAGCAATTTTGATAAAAACTAATTATATTGAATAATATTTTAAAATAACTATTATATTCTTGGATAAACTGTTTAATATTAAATAATTCGATTATTATAATTTTTGATCAATCCAATATCATTTTTATATTAGTGATATATAAATAATATATATTGAAACTAAATAATAATAATAATAATAATAATAATAATTGATATTTAAAAATACTATTTTATTTACTAACTATTAAATATTATTTATTTTATTTATAATTTTTAATATTTCAAATTTTTATTATAAATCATGCATTTCCTTAGTTGTTTAAAATAAAATAAAATACACCATTTATTTTACATAATATTTAGTTTTTTTATTTAATCATAATTATTATATAAACTCTTATAACCAATTAATTTTATAGAATTAAATGTTTTTATAAATAATATTAAATTATTGAATAAATATAAAACTAAAACTTATTATTTTAAAGTTGATAATTTAGTAATCAAAAGTAAAAATACCATGTTTTAATAGTTTAATTTGTTTATTTATATAAGTGGCTTTAATAAAGTTATTAAATACTTCAATCATAGTTTATATAGTAGGTAAAAAATATTAATAAATAAATTTATAAACACCCATTTATATAATATTAATTAATTTAAATATATTAAAAAATTTGTCATTTATAATTTCAAATAATAATATCCTTGTGTATTTTAATTCTGATAAAATATAATAATATCAAATATTAAACTTCAAGTCAAAATGTATCAAATATATTCTTATGAGTGGTGGCTGTTTTATATTCCTTTTGATGACGAAATAAATATATAATTAATATATAATGTTTATATATATGATAATTAGCTTTATAAAGTTTATGAAAATTATTAATGATTGATTTTTAATTAATTTTAAAATTCAAAAAATTCAAAATAAGTAATATTTTTTAAATTAAAAATTTATTGAGATCTAATATAACATGATTGCTTATAGTGAATAATAAAAAATTAATCATTTTTATAATTGTCCAGCAATTTTATTGAATCACTACTTGTATTTTTATAACCATTCTTCTGTATTTATCCACACGTGACTTTACAATGATATCGCATTCAGACACCTATAAGACTGACTTAACGATATAAGCCACCATAACCTTCATATATAACAAACTGATATCAACTTAAATAAACAAGATACCATTCACACTCATCTAAATCAATAAATTAGTTATTCACTTATCTCATGTAATCTAAGATCATAATTTTAACTATAGTTTATTAAATGAATCAAATAAAATTTGATTTAAATTGACCATATATTGATTATCAAGATATTATAAAATCTATTTAATTCATAGGTATAGAGCTATGAGATTTATATTGAATATATTAAAGCCAAATTTATTATTATCAGAATTTGAAATTGTCAAAGGATTTTTTATATAATAAGATAGTTAAATTAATATTAAATAGATAATATAACTTTTAATATAATAAAACAAATCAATAAGGGTATTTTATATTTTTCTCTTATAAATCATGATGATAAAGTTTAATTAAATAAAATGATAAAGTAAATAAAGATTTTAATATTACGATTATTATATTATCTTAATTATATCAATATTTTTAAATGTTAATAAAAATAATTTAAGATTATAAATAAGTTTATTTATATTATATTTCAATAACTTTATTGAATATATT